>MU225743.1:749534-777152 GCA_018584345.1 Thuja plicata | reverse complement strand
TTAGGACATCTAGCAGCAAAGTGTCCAATCTCTTTACAATTAAAACATACAAGTGGTAATTTACCTTTGTATCTACCTTTGCCTCTCTGCAATATTCTAGCCATTAGTGCTTCAATCTCATCAAGATATTTTTCATCACTATAAATTTCACTATCATTTCTTATAGTGTGCTTATGACTTGACTTACTTATTGTCAAAGAAGATTTGAATGCAGAATCAATAGATGGAAAGACACTGTTATCAAATTTATTCATCTCAAATGAAATTAGTCTACCAACCAAACTATCTAGAGTGACATTATTGTTTGCTACTGCTCTCATTTCTTGTATAGCAGATACTCTAATAGCATATATAGGTAGTAAGGTTCTCATTATTTTACTTACCACTATTTCTTCTTCAAGTATGCATCCAACTCCTCATATAACATTGACTACCTCTTTTATTCTATAGTTGTACTGAGTGATATTTTATCCTTCTTTCATTCTTAGGTCATCAAATTTACCTATTAGGCTTTCTACCTTAGCTCTTAGTACATTAGCATCTCCTCCATGTACCAGCTTCAATTTGTCCCACATTTTCTTTGCAGAGGTGCAGGTTTTGACATCTTCAAATTCAACATCAGAGAGTGAGGAAGCAAGTTCTATCATCATAGAATTATGCTCATTCTTTTTTCTCTTAATTTATCAAGTGTGTGAGGTCCTGTAGACAACACATATTCAGTATCTAAGTATTGAGTAACATCATTTCCAATCCCTGATAGGTGGAGTCTTATCCTGATTTGCCATGATGCAAAGTTGTCCTTATTCAACTTGGGCACATCTCATTTTCTCATCTTGTGATCTTTTGCTTAGGTCTTGAAACCTTCCTTCTACGCACACAAGCTATGATACCAGTTGTTAGAATAACTAAGAAGGGGGAGGGGGGATGAATCAGTGGCCTAACAAATATTCCAGTAATTTAACCCAAAAGTTTATTACCACAATTATAAGCCTCTAGTTATCTCCAGTCCTACAAGATGAATGCATTGAAATAATCTCAACAAATAACTACTGCTTGGAGTTTACTGTTAAACCTTATTCTTACTATTTACCAATTAGTAGTCTTTTATTTACCAAAATGCAGTAAATAACTTAGTGTACATCGATCAATCCAGATTAGTTATGTGTAATGCAGAACACTAAAGTAATGACTCATAAACACATTGACACATGGATTTTTAATGTGGAAACCCTGTTAAGGGAAAAACACTTGGGACCGGTAACCCAAAATTTTCACTCTTCTAAAGTGAGCTCGATGAAGAGCCAACCCTATTAAAGGTTACAAACACACTGTTAGGTGTGACCTTTTTAGAGGATTCAAATAGAATAGTTTGTCACTTGGTATTTGGCGTCTCTATGCTACCTTATATGACCAAACCTAGTGTATTTTGTCAATTGGTATCTGGCATCTCTACGCTATCTTCATGAACAAACCTTTTGATACTCCTTGGTATGTATCTCAATATAAAAAGGATTGTTAAGTCCTTCTCGGTTAAGAGACTTTCTGAATCAATAGTTAAATTGAAACAGTAAATGATCTGTTCACATATCTAACTATACTTTGCAGATTTTTAGATATATTGTAAGCTCATAATACATTTATGATAAATGTATCTTTTCAATACCTTTGCTCCACTTCTTTCTGCTTGGTGATGTTGTGCTTCTCAGTTGCTCAGTGTCCTCAGAATTAGCTTTGTTCTTCAGCTTGATTGATCAGGTCTGATTGAAGACTTCTTTCTTTATCAATTTCTCTTCAGCATCTTCTTTTTATATTCACCCCTAATTGACAATGAATTAGCTTGTCTCTTGATAGACATGATTTCACCATTTCTCAGTTCTTGACTTTCTTGTTCTTGGTGTGATCCGCAATTCTAGCCAATCTTGATTTAAAGCTATACTTCAGTTTTATCTCGTAGATTTTGCTTTGACAACTGGAATAAAATAGCTTTAAATATTTTTCTTATCTATGACTTTAAATTGTCAATAAAAAAATATTAACAACCAGTTAACTCCTTCTTTAGCTCTTGTCAGCTAAGTCTTTTGTCATTTCTGAACTTTAGTTCTTTTTGGTGTTTAACTCTTTGTTAGCTTTGGTTAACACTTCAGGTCTCCTCGGGCATCTCCATTGGGGTTGTCTTCCTGTCAGGTAACACTGTGATTTTTTTCTCATCGGTAATGCTTGTGATTCTGCTCATCGATAATGCTTTCTTGGGTTTCATGCTCAAGTATGACTGTAACTTTCTTCTCAGGATTCTCTGTCTGTCAGGGTGCACTGCCCGTCGGTGTTTGTAGTCACTTTTTGAATACTGATCTTTTATGAATTACTGAAAGCATAACCTTAATCTTTCTGGTTCTCTGAAGTCTTTGACACAATTTATATAACCAATTAGATTATATCAAGTTGACATCAATGACAATATAATACATTAACTAATTTAATGTCTTGCATTAACTTTTGGTAGCTTGGTGATCATCAACTTAACATCTTCAAACATTCAATCAGTTATAGTTCATCAGTTTGAGATTGGGTAGTAGTAGAGCCTGTAGCTCGGTTATCTCATCTCTAAACTTTGATTTTGCCTATTGAATTTGAAGTCTCGTCTTCTTTGCTTCCATTACCTTTGCATAGTGAAAATTTATTACATTTTCAGTTGTTGAGAGACCTTGAGCACTAGCAGTTAGATCGACATCTATTTTTGCAATCTTTTCACTATTTTCTTTAGTGAAGTGCTCTAATGTGCTTAACTTCTGAATTAAGGTGATAGCTTCTAAAATAATTGGTTCTAATTCATTTACTAGTTTAGATAGCTTTACCTTGTTCTTGGCCACTTCTTGGCTGATTTTCTCTGTCAATTTGTATTGGTACTTTTGTTCTTCACATTCTTCTATGGCCTTCTCTGCATCCACATTATGTGATGTGATGGCTTCAATAAGAACAACTAGTTGACCAATGATAGATGCATTTTGATTAATGTCTTTATCAGGTACTATCTATTGAAGTATATCCCTTATTGTTTCAAGTACCTATGTGTCCTTTGTTTCCCTTTTAAGCTTATCTTGGATAGCTTTTTTTTCTACAAAGTTTTGCATAGTTTGTAAGTGCCTCTAGATCCAATATCCTCGGATCATAGTCTATTATCTCAATAATCTCACCCAATGTAACTAGATTCTTACTCTTTTTCTTCTTCTTCTTGGATAGACTTGTGGAGGGACCTGTATGTAGTACCATAGCAAGTTCCTTTGTTTGGTCTGATGTGCTTGGTGAAGGCTTTGGAGTATGTGTACTTGTATCCTACTGCTTGGTGTCTACCTATCAGTTGGGAGTGGACGTCTCCACATCAACCTTAGCCTTATCTGCAGCATCTCCTTCGGTATCCTTAGGAGTGGCATCACCTTGTTTCTCTTCTTCACCTTTATCTTTTTGTTCTCCTCCTATTTCTTTATGTTCTTCATTGGTTTCTTTTTTATCTCCATCTTTATTCTGTTCATCATTTTTGTTGTATTGTTCCTCTTCACCCTTATCATCGGGTATGCTTGCATCAGGCTCGGGTGACTTCTCCTTTTGTGAGATGATATTGATAGCCTGTATCAATAATGACATTTGGCCCAATATATTCACCTATGCATCATTTGTAGTTTTCTCTTGTTCCTTGGGCTGCTCAGAGGTAACAGTAATATCTTTATCTCTCTTTACCTCATCTGCAGGATCATCTTCGGTGATATCAATGATATTTGTATCTTTGATTGTATCATTTGCAGTATCCCTTAATGATTGTAGAATATGAGGAATGTCATCCATTGCCTTGCTTTCTTTTGTATTCAATTCAGTTTGAGTGGCATCCTCTTCATCATTTATCAGAATGTGCTCTGGGCTTGGTATATCCTCTTTTTCTTCATTATGAGGCTTTTCGGTGAGTTCTAGTACTCACTCAGGGCTTGTATCCTTTTTAGGTACATCGAGTATTTTCCTCAAAGTATCCTCACTTTCTTTGTCAAGATCAATAAAGTTTCCCTGTAGGACTTTGTAAGCTCTCAATTTTGGTGAGAACCTCTTGGAATGTAACTTCATCATTTCTTCAATTTCTTCCATTTTGGACTCGAGTGGCATAATAGAAACTAGGGTTCTTTCCCTTATCTTTTTTTCAGAATTCAATGCCAATGTCCACCTTGCTAATAGTCTTTCTAGAAGTTCTTTAGGCATCTTGTCTTCAAACTATATTGGTACATATTCAAATATACTCATCATTGAGATGATGGCTTCCTCTATCTTGTTTTGATCCTCGAGATCCGGTGTTAGCCATTTCCTAATCTTAGTCTCAGTTATTTAACCTGACTTGGTGATTGATGCACATACCTCATCAATTGTAGTAGGAAATTTGTTTTTAACATGCTTTTCTTCTTATTCGGTGTCATATATATCTTCCCTAGTTCTAATAAAATTTTCTTCTTTTCGTCGATGCTTATTTCCTAGCTTGATTCTTTCTCTTGTAAGTCCTCACTTGTCCTTTCTTTCCCAGTGATGCAATTGCATCTTTTGTTGTCTGACTTCTAGTCCTTGAGGCAGCAGTAGTCCTTGGTTTCTTTGCTGGGGGTGGTGGTGCATCAGACTCTGTAGATTTGGAGTCGCTAAATTTTTCTTCTTCATCGACGGGTGACTGTCCCTTAGTGTCATCATTTTTGTTCTGATTCTTCATCATCTACCGACAACTTTTTCTTCAGTGTCTTTACCATTTTGTCTTTCTTTCTGACAATTTTCTTCACAACTAAGCCTATTTTTATTCTTTCCTTGGCTTCCTCATAGGTTCCAAACCTTGGTTGTGACTTCTCCAATGGTTCATTTAACAATGCTTCAATAGCATTTGTAGCTTGATCTATGTTGATCTCATAGTCAAGTGGTGCTAACCATGCTATCCTTGGTATAGCTAGTTTGATAAAAGTAGTGTCCACCATAAAGTGAATATCAGTCTTATATTTCTCTAGCAGTTGTTCTGGTAACCTCATCCTTTTCTACATTCTTTCCTTAAATCCAGTAAAGTATTCATCCATAACTGATGCAAATTTGTCACCTAGTGACTTGATGTATTCACTGATTTGAATTGTCACTGGTCGGGTAGTATCCTAGTTGACATACCGATAGATGGAAAGAAGTTCTAGAAATAGAAAAATATACACAATAGAAGCAATCCAAACTTACATGAATTGGAATTTGTAGACCTGATTGTTCCCATGTTTTCCTCTAACTGCTTTAGTAGAAGCTCAGATAGATCCAATTATAGACCTTTCTTTACAATCTTATGGGCAGTGTCAACTGCTCCACATACTATATTTTTTAACCTTCTGGATTGGTATATCTTGTATCCTATTACACATGCACCAAAATTTAGTTCTATATTTCTGATGGTGTTAACCTTCAATCCTCTGTTATCCCATACTGCACATTTTCATCTTCTCCATCTCGGGGTGAGGAGGATGTTTAAGTAACTTGGCCTTGTTGTTTATAGGATAATTGGTCATGGCGTGTATGACATCCCTTGTGATTAGTTTTGGCTCATCAGTTACATCTTTCAGTCATGCACTTTGCTCAGCACTATCTGAATCCACTCAGTTTTTAACTCCCTTGGGAACATTAGGGTATTTGTCAGCCCTTTGACCTCAATGTGTTTGTGCTCATCCTTGATGGTTTCATCTTTGCAAAGATTTGTGTAAGCTTGATCAACCTCAAGATCTCCTATCTCGACAATATTGCAATGTATGTATAAACGAACATCCTCAATTAGTAAAACCCTAGGTGGTATTCCCAAAAATGCTCCAGCATCATCGGGTTGCGAAGCAACCTCTGGACAGATTTTATACTTAGGTTCTTTACAAGTGGATTTCTTGATCAGATTAACCTTCTCCTCTTTGGTGTTTTTGATCTTGGAAACTCATGAAGTGGTTTCCATCATTTATGAGAAATTAGGGCTTTTCTATAAAACAAATAGTGAGCTCGGTGATTCTAGTTACTTACTTTAACCTATTGTAGTTGTTGTTGATCTATTTGAATGTCGTGAATCTACTTGGAATTCTCTGCAATCTGGTCACTCTATTTCACTCTGCTCTACTATGCTCTTAATCACTTTGTGAATAATGAGCTCTTCTGCTGCCCTATTTATAGATGATTCCCTAAGTGGTGAAATTAATGCTCTACCCACTTTCTCAGTGTTCGAAGATGGAGTTGCTCGGGTATTACACAAACTTTTGGCTTTGGGTAAGTGAAAACTCACTTGACCTTTCATAGGTTTATCGACGATGCTTGGTAATTGGCGAAGACATTAATGCATTTTGCATGATTACCGACGAGTCTTAGGTTACATTGATTAATTTGGTTTTCACATGTACATCGATGATTCTTGGTATGTTTTGACAACTTAGCTTTGTAAGTACACCGATGCTTTTTGATATGCATTTAACCGACGAGATTGAATTTACATAATCATAACAAGTAATACCACAGTGCATCTTTAATCATGCTAGTTTGGCATTTTTAACTATTTATAGTGGAGTTGATGTAAAGTATAACTTAGTATAGTACAGTTCCATACTTACTTGTTCATCTTAGGTGGGGGTGGTGATGTCACCAAATCTATTGGATAAGGTGTCACCAATTGCATTTCTTGGTCTAGCATCATCAATGGTTGTAGCTTCCCTCCACATTTTGTTTCTCATCTTCCTGATGTATTCAATGGTATTGCCATTGGCAAAGATGCTTGTCTCTGTCACTCAGTCTTTGCAGTCCTTTCTTAGATGACCAATTTTATAACAGTGTAAGCATGCTAGTTTGGGGATAGTCCAGTTCCTAGACTTTCTCATCCATTTTCTCATTCAGTTTGTAGCTATGTGTCCATATCTACCATATGTTGTGCAGTTTTTCCATTTATTGTAATACCAAACATATGAGTTATCGACTCTTTTCGGTTGATAAGCATTTTCTTGTTGTTTAGGCTTCCATGCTTGCAATTTCTTCTTCCTGCATTCAAGAGATGTCGGCCCATGAATTTTTCAAGTAGGACAATATTTTTCCATGTAGGTTTACTTCTTTTGTTGTTTCACCTTAGATTTACATTCATATGCTTTATTTCCTTTCTTGTTACATTTATAACAATTTCCTATGAATGAAGCTGTGGATTTAGGAATACCTTTTATTTTGCTCCTGCAAACATTTGATGTGTGGCCTGGTTTTCCACAGTGATTGCATTACAACGTTCTTGGTCTTTGATTTGTGTAGACATTCTTTGGATCTGCTTGGTAAGGTGATTCTCCATTCTTGGTATACTCTAGTCTAGTATTGTTGTTGACTCTTCTTTGTCCATCCAAAAAATCATCCATCCTTTTGGTGCTTTCTTGAGCTCTCATGATCATATCATTGTGTTGTTACTGAATTCTTACTTTATGCTTCAGTCTTTCATTTTCTTCTCTTAGCTCACCAATATCTTCCAGCTTTCCATTCAGTTCTATGTTCATTTCGTTTGCCTCCTGACTCATAAGAATAATCTGATTGGTGATCTCATGATGATGTTCAGTAAGTCTTTGTATTTCTGACTCTTTCTCTTGTAGCTTTTCAGTGATCTTCCTCCTGTCATCAATAGCTAGTGTTCTTTCTTAGTCATCTTGTCTAGCATTATTCATAACCTCAATCATTCTTACCATTTGTGTCTCTTAACTGATTTATAGTTATTTTACTTGTCCAACCAAATGTTGATTGATTTCATTTAGACTTGTAATGATTCCTTCAAATGTGTCTCATGTGTTGCTAGATGTAGATCCCGATGACTCAAATAAATCTGGCATCTCTTCTTCATGATAGTTTGTTTCATTACAATGAGATGCCATAACATTTATTTTATCCAGTAGCTGTCTCCTCTTGATTCTAGCTTCTTTATATTGCTCGTAGAAGATCTGTATCTCTAACTTCTGATTCTAAATACTCTTGTCTAGCTTATACCTTTCCATTGTATGATCTTTTCTCTTCAGTCTTTTAAACTTTTCCAAATAAGATTTCTAGCTCTGATACCAATTGTTGAAAATAATGGAATGGTGTGTACTAAGAGGGGAGGGGTGAATTAGTACCCTTAAAACTTTTATCACTTAACCTTAATCCTTTTAGTAATCAATTGCTTGTATTACCAACCATATGTGTTATTCTATCTTTATGCATGTAATATCAAATCATAAACTTACTTTGCATGTAAACATTAATTAAATGTATTGACACATGACACAAGATTTGGTAACACAAGAAAACCCCTATTAGAAGGTAAAAATTGCGGTGGGGATGAAACCCACAAAGCTTCACTATTTGTAGAATGGAAGGGGCCAGTTAAGGCTTACAAGTTTGATCACTTTTGATGATCTTACCCTGTTAGGAGTAACATGTAGAGACTGGTTAAGGTCTACTCTGTTAAGAGCTTTAGCAACACTGTTTAGTGTGCACTTGGTTAAGAGATTTACAAAGGATTGTTAAATCCACCTTATCAAAGGATTTATTCTATTTGCTACACTTGTTAGGATGTAGTCAAAAATATTCATTGACATGAGTATATTCAATCTAGAATTTCTGATTATAGATCCAATAAAGTTCACATGTATAATTGTCATCTATAGTGATTGATCAATAAGTCTGTTTTGCTCAGTAGGCTTGGATCTTGTTTTTGATAACTGATTTCATCTTTGGCTATTCCTTTGCAAAAAACTATGTCTCTAATCCATAGAAGTGTTTGCGGCTACAATCATCATCACATCCACACGTTCTGATTGATTACACATCTATTTATACAATGAGTTTTACCTAAATGAGTTTCATGCATAACAATGATAATTCTATGATCAAAGGTTTACAACTTGACCTTGATCTCCTAGTTTGCATGTTTCCAATCAGTTAGACTGATTAAAACAATTACAATTACATTTCTTGTCCCTCAAGAAATGGATTTAAAGCTAATCAAAAAGCTAAATATAAAACACAAGTGTTTTATCTGACGTTGAAGTCAGATCCACATTTCTTGGGATTTGTAATTGTCTCTCGATAGACTGGTGCTCGGGTTGCTCTGTAGTCTATCAGGTTCCTCTATTATCTGTTCTGTCGAGTTACACTCTGATCTTCTTATCGAGTTCCTCTGTTGTCTGCTCTATCAGGTTCCTCTTTCAGGTTCCTCTTGTAACATTTTTGGGTTGCACTGGTAAACTATGTCATCGGGTTCCATTGTGAACTTGTCTGTCGGGTTATACTAAACCTGTCTTTCGGTGTTGGTGTTACCGATGGTTCAAAACTATTTTCCTTTGTATACTAATGGAAAAATATGTCTTCACATTCAAATGTTGGTTTATGTCTACTAAGTGCTTCAAGATGCGTATGAATTATTAAAGTACATAGGATATTGTTTATCTTAATGAACATTAATTTGTCACCTAAATGCTTAAATGAGAAGCGATATAAAGAATAGTGAATGGTTGAATAGTATGAATCAATTAGTGATGCATTTATATTCTAAAAAAGGAATAAGTCGGGAACTCTTACCTTGGTGTTTTAAAATGTATATAGACTAATAAGGCATATGATTCATTGTATATCTCTTGAAGGTAAACACATTAGATAATGTTGTTTGAGTAGTGTCGTTAAGGAACTTGTGTGGACTTAGATTATTTTGTAACATTACATTCATAGAAAGTGTTTATTTTGTTTTAGAAAGTGATGCATATCTTATTGCTAAAAAAAATTCAGATCTCTTAGTAGTTAGTTGGCTTGTCCTCCCAGGTTCCCTTGTGGGCCATGAAATCTTGGTATCAGAGCCCTAGGTTTCCACACTGGGAACTTTGGGACTCGTATCTCACTATGCACAAGATTTAGTACTTTTGCATTGTCTCCTTTTGATTTCATCATTATTCTAGTAATACTTGAATCCTAGAACTAAAGGCCATGTTCTTTATATATATATATATATAATATTTTTTTACGAGAATACACCTCTATAATTGAGTTGTCTTACATCATTTTCTTATGTTCTTGCATTCTAATATTATTGACATGTTCAAATGAATGTCTTTCTATAATGTTAATGGCGTGTTAATGAATTCTTGAGACTTGTGTGACATCCTCTTGCTGTCAAAAAGCTACTTGCATTCCTAGAAAAGTAAAATATATTAGGATGCTTGCATCTTAATTATGGTAGTAGATAACTTTATCTTCTGATCCTACCTACAACATATCCTATTTGAATTATTTTTACATCTCCACTATGAAGAAAGACATGGTTATGATAGTAATCACTTTATTCTTATAAGAATTAAATGATAATAGTTAAATTGTATGATTAAGGATGTGTTGGTGCTCAAATCAATAGATTGGATTTCCTATGGCCTTGCAATTCCAATGCTGGGAAACCCAAGTGATTTGGCCAACTAACAAGATTCAACCAATGCAAGGTTGAACCTTCTGCAAATCTGGCTCTGCAGAACCAAGCCTGGTAAGCCTATACCTTATATTTATCCTCTAAATCTCAAGGCATTTTATAGCAGATAAATCATACTTCAAACTTCTTTCTCTCAAAATATGGCAAGGTACTTGAAAGAAATCTTAACTAAAAGCAGTGCGTCATGAAATGCTAACTAAAATACTTTAATTTATAAACAGAATGTTTGTAGATATGAATGTGAATTAAAAGGGATAGATGGATAGAATATGACAAAATTATGAACAACGAACTAAATAACCATAATCCATTATGTATATAGACCAGTTCCTTATTCTATCATGGGAAATAGAGTCAAAACCATCCCAATCCTATGTACAACCTTAAAGATAGTTTACAAGAAACATATCACTTCAAAGGTGTTATGAAATAAGCATATAAATTAAGATAAATTCACAGTTATCTCAATTGAATATCACTTTTTAAATGACATACCGATTGATTGTGGCCACAATCAATTGAATTTAACCATGCAAGATGAGAAGACCAATTGACAATAGAAACTATGAACTTAATCAGGAGCATGCAACATCAAACTATCACTTTGAAGAAAATCTATAGATTTTATCCAAGGTACTAATTGAAAGTGAAAATGAGTCAATTCTCACATATGAGAGAAAAAGGGCACTTATCTTTATTGATTTTGGAGAAATGATACATTTAGGTCCATGTTACAGTTGTTGTTCAAAACTATCCAATCTAACAATAGTAAAATTAATAATATCGTTTGTATGTCACATGGTCTTTTAATCCCTATTTATATAAAATCCAAGGGATGCATACAAGCTTTAGACCAATGTGTCCTTTGATAACTAAAACCTAATCCTGGGATCAAAAACTTAACAATAATAGTTACAATAAAAGAATGGTTAACATCCTTGTCTAAACAATCAGGTATCAACCAATTAGGTTTTATGATAATAATTGGATTAATAAATCCTTTGTAGTTAGTCTCCAATAATAATAGCTTTGCATGTGATCATTATGGTTCTTTGACCATATGCTTATAAAAAATATTTTCTCTTCATAATGGATATATTCCTTTGCATGTCGAATAGCTTCATCATGTTGATCAGAGATGTCGACATCATTAATTACCCTCTAGTATCCTTCATCTTCTTAAAAATTCCTCCAAGTATGTCTGTATGTATCATCTTCTAGTATCTCACCAAAGTCACTTTATTCTGTTGGTAGATGACTCCATGCTTTGCCACCTTCAAAAACCTGCATGTTGATGACATATTAATTAAGTATATAAAACCCTTGTTAACATAAAATATATTTAAAGAAATAAATATTAAATAAAACTCCCTGTCGACGCTGTCACCCAAACTTTATACTCCTCTTTCCATCGAAGACATGTGGCATCATTGCATAATGCCTTGATGAGACAAAGGTCGAGCATCTCCCCATCGAGGAAACATGCCCGCCATCGATGCTTTCCAAGCTTTAACAGATGATTACATCTGTCATAGTCTGTGGGTCCTAAACACATGTCAACACATCGTGATGCCTCAATGCTTAATAGTCACACATCTATAGCTTTGAGGCATAATACCTGTCGTCGATCCCCACCAACTTAACCGCCGATTAACCCTCAACACTTTTGTTAACAATCGGTCACCTTTAAGGCTCGATTAAGTTATCACAGTCAATTAAAACCATGTGCTAAATGATGAGGCTTTTAGTAGCTCATCTTTTAATCCTATGTTATAATCTGACATGAAACCCTATCATCATGTTCGTCCAATTATGTGTTTCCACCTATATCCTTGTTTTCATACTGCCTAAGGCCTTGGTGGGTCTGGGACACGCGTCAACATCACGCATTCCCTTAAAGGTTAAAGATTATGCATCTTTGGATTTGAGTCATTATACCAACCATAGATCATATCCAGACTTTAACCATCCATCATCTTTTTTCTAGCTTGGACTTCAATGGGATCTGGACATGCGTCAGCTAGGCATATTCCCTTGATGTTTTAAAAGTTGTTTATTTGTCATTCAAGGGTTTGCGCCAGCCGTAGATTGTGGTTGAAGTTTAATCGACCGATCTTGCACAAAAAGACTGTGAAATACATGTAATAGATACAATATGAGTTCAAATTTAAAAATGCAGGCTGAGGAATACAGGAACTAAACCCTATCATAATTAATAAGATAAATGTATGAATTATTAGGAGAAATGCCCAAGTTAGAATAATGCAAGCATAAAATATAAATTAAAGGCATAAATTATCGAATAAAAGGATAAATAAAAATCATAAGGGCATAGAATATACTTCCCTAATTTGTTTAAATACGTATCTTTTCTTGTGAATTATGGGTTCCACCTGTGGCTCTTTCTGGGGATGTGTGTTCATACCTAAACAGAGCAAGATCCCAGCTATCTCTGGAGAAGCAGACCATTAGAAGAACAAAATAATACAATACATATTGCACAAATGAGGAAGAAAAACTTGCCTTTTTCAGCTTTCAAGAGAAGAAGGGTTTAAGATACTGACCATGTACATGAAGCTCATGAAGATAACCTTCCAAATCCTGTAAGAGATAAGAATTCTCACCTCCTTTACCAATGATGACAAAATGACCTACCCATAGAGCATTAGATTTTCCATGTCTTCCTTTGTCTTGATCTTTACATTCCATCTCAAAACCAAATCTCCTTCCTGAAACTTCCTTTCTATGGTCTTCTTGTCAAACAAAACCTTCACTTTATGCTATAATTCATGATTTCTCTCTTGAGCCTGATTCCTCATTTCATCCAATTATGCAATCTGTTGAAATCTATCCTCCATGAAATCCACCTCTTCCCATTGTTCTTTATTCACAAATTTGTACACCGGTAACAAATTATTCAATGGTAAATGGGCTTTCTTTCCATAGAAAAGTTCATATGGTTCATATCTAGTAGACTTCTTAATTGTAATTTTGTCTGCCCAAAGTGCAAATGGTAACTTTGAATTCCATGATCTCTTGTTGTAGTTCAACATTCTTTTCATGATCTTCATTATATTCTTGTTACTAGATTCTTCTTGGCCATTTCATTGTGGGTGATAAGGGGATGACTAAGAAATCTGTATTCCATATTTCTCATGAAAGTCAGTGAACTTTGCAGATCTAAAACACATAGGACTATCACAAACAATCTTATGAGGAACACCAAATCTTGTCAATATATTTTCAGTCAAGAATTTGATCACCGCTTTACTAGTATCTTGTCTAGTAGGTATGGCTTCCACCCACTTAGTGAAGTATTTAATGGCCACCAAAATCCATTTATGTCCACCACTAGAAGAGTCGGTGATTTCTTCTATGAAGTCTATTCCACACATTTGGAATGGTTCTTCATTAGACATGGGATTAAGAGGTAATGCACCATTATATTTGAGTTTTCCTAAGAACTTTTGACATGCTTCACATCTCTGAATATAGGCATGACAGTCTTTAAACAAACAAGGCCAATAGTATCCTACATTCAATATTTTATGGTCATTGGTCTTTGCTGAAAGATTTCCCCCACATGCCCCATCATGAAGGTCCTTAAGTACTTTCTTTGCTTGGTATACATCTAAACAAAAAAGAAGTATACCATCCATGTTTTTCCAGTATAGATCTCCTTGTATTAAGACATACTTAGATGCTTTCAATTTTACTATGCTTTTCTGACTAACTGTAAGGCTTTCTGGACATTTCATGTGTTTTAAGAAATGTACTATGTTAGTGTACCAAGGGCACCTTTCAATACTAGTCCGAGTCTCACTTAAATCCACCTGATTGACCTGTAATTCATCCATAATTGATTCTGCCATCAATCTTGATAATCATTGTCATCTAACAATTTTAGTGATCTGAATCTCTATATAAAATTCCTAAATTTGATTCACCCATCTACATCTTCTCCCAGTGACTATTGTCTGTCTGAATATATCCTTTATTGCTGCATTAGGAACATAGGATACCACTTTCGCTCCAACCAAATAAGGCTTGAAGGATTTCACTGCTTTCACAAGTGCATAAACATTTTTCTCATTAATGTCATGATTTAACTCAGAGGCTTGAAGATTCTTACTAAAGAATGCTATTGGTTGTTCATAACCTTCACTATTATTTTGCAACAAGACAACAACAATGGTGTGGTATGATGCAAAAGAAAATAATTGAAATGGTTTAGTATAATCTAGAGACTTGAGGACAGGGGATTCCTTAATTGCATTTTTAATATTTACAAATGTTTCTAAAGCTTCATTAGTCCATTTCATGTCTACACCCTTCTTCAACATTGCAACAATTGGTTTAATTATTTTTGAAGAATTTGGGACAAACCTCCTCACAAAGTTTATTTATCCAAACAAGGATTGGATCTTTTTGACACTCTTAGGGACCTCAATTTTATCTATTGTTGTAGTCCTCTTAGGGTCTATTCTTACTCCATCTTTGAATACAATATGTCCTAATAATTTTCTTTCAGTGACTATAAAATGACATTTCTTTGGGTTCAATGATATCCCATATTCAAGGGCTCTTTGAAAGCTTTGCTCTAAATTTTTGCAATGATCTTCTTCTCTTTTGGAATAAGCAGTTAGGTCATCTTGATATATCACCATAATCACATCAATAAAATCCTCAAAGGTCACATCCATTGCTCTTTGTAAAGTAGCCCTTGGATTAGTGTGTCCAAAAGGCATTCTAGCATATACATAAGTACCCCAAGGTGTAGTAAATGTTGTTTTATATTGTTCCTCTTCTTTTATATTCACCTGGTTATACCTTGAGAACACATCAATCATTGATAATAACTCATTGTATATGACCTTTTGCAATAATTCTTCCATATTTGGTAATGCACAATTGTCCTTTAATGATGATATATTTAGATTCTGGAAATCTACACAAAGTCTGATATCACCATTCTTTTTTCTGACAAGAACCAAATTGAAACCCATGTTGAATGTCTAATCGAATTTATTATACCAACATCCCTCATCTTGATTAATTCATCTTTCATCTTGGGATCTAAAGTAGGGTTTATTGGTCTCTGCCTTTGCATGAATGGTTTGGCATTAGGATTCAAAGGTATCTCATGTTGGAAGAGGTATCCTCGGTAAGCCTTAAGATCATCATAGGACCAAGCAAATACATGTCTATATTTTCTCAATAGTTTGATGATGTCTACTCTGATCTTGGGGGTTAAACTTTTACCCACAAATACTTCTTCTGGAGATTCTTCATTTCCCAAATTTATCCTTTCTACTTCATCCATTGTGACATTAGTGTTTTCTTGTCCATTTTTGAATCTTTATTTTCAAACAATCTCTCTATTTCTACAAGGCCTTTTGGAACCTTATTTGTTTGAATTTGAATGACCTCCTTTCCAAACAACATTTATTTCCCATCTTCTATCTCAATATGAGCACTCAAGTATATCAATTGATCTTCATATTCTTTCTCATATGCTATAAATCTGATTATGTCTCTATCATCCTCAAAGATTTGCCGATTGTTAACATTGTCAGGTACGATAGACCTGGTTTTAACTTCTACATAAAAATATGTCTTCACAAGGGATGTCATTACGCTTTAATTCCAAATTAGTCATAAAATCTGCAAGGATATTCTCTGATCTATCTATCTAGTTAATAGAAAAAGCATCAAAACATTCTATAGAATCCCATACTTCATTTCTATATCTTTAAAGATGAGGATGCTTAGCAACAAATTTATTTTTAACTTGATAAACAATTAAATCAAAATCCCCAAAGACACTTAAACATTTGCTTCCATGTTTACTAGCTATTCTCAAACCAAGTAATAGAGCTTCATACTCTGCAACATTGTTAGTACATTCCAAATCTAGTAAAAAGGAATATTTAAATATTTTCTTATCAGGGGTAAAGAAAATGACAGTAGCTCCATTACCATCCCTACAACAAGCACCATCAAAATACATTTTACAAATTGTATTGTTACTTACTTCTGCATGTAACCCAATAGGTTTAGTAATCTGCATTGCATCTTTTGAAGTACTTATGTGAAATTTATCCATATCAGAGTGACATAAATGTGTAACCAGGCTTGGATCCACATCCTCAATAATATATGGACTTTGATTCTCCCTGTCAATTCTTACATCACTGCCATTCACTGGAATAGAAGCATAAGAAAGATCTAATTGAATACTACCTCCTACTAAGCTAGACCATTGTCTAGATAGAAGCATCCCATAATTGGCAGGGACTTCAACCATAGTAATATCTATTTATATGACATTTTAGGACATGTAGGAAATTTAAATTCAAATTTTTTTACTATGCCTTCAACAAGAACTGATCTATTGTCCATAGCATAACATCTACCAAATTTAGTATCAACATTCATTCCTAATTCTTTCGTTACATCATTAGGCAAAATGTTTACTGCTGCACCAGGGTCTATCATACAATTCTTCACCAATCTATTGTTTATCAATAGTGTAAGATAGAAAGGATCAATTTGATTTCCATTTTTGTTTAAAGTAGTTCCTAGATAAATAGCTGGAGGATCCTTTACTTCTTGGTTAAGATCTTCCTTATTACCTACATTAGACAATATTTTCAAAGCTTCATTTTTGCATTCAAGTATTTTAACTATTTCAAGAAAAGGATCGTATATTTTAACTTGAGATAATGCATTAGACATGAAATAACATTCATTGGGAAGAGATTTACTGACCACTTTTTCTCTTGCTATTTTTGGAAAGTCCTGAGGTTCTACCTATTTCTCTTGAGAAATATTTTTTGTGCTTCAGCCTCTTTGGATCATTTCATTGGTCAGGTTTCCCTTGATATGCATTAACTGTTCTATTCCTTAACTTGTAATTACTTTTTGCTTCTTCAACTGCAACTATTGTGTATGCTCTCTTCTCCTATTCTATCAATTTTCTTAATTCTGGAGTCCTCTCTTGATAATCCCCATATTGGTACACTCTATTGAGGGCATTTTTATAGTAGAATTCATCTAAATAAATATAATCATCATATCCCCACATGGGATCTGCTAATAATGCATATGCAATAGGTTGAGGATTATCATCTTCTTCATCTGGTTCTATAATATCCCGTGCTAGTAAACATTGCTCTACTGCATGAGGAAACCTACATATATCACACCAAAGGTTTTCTTCCAACATATGATTTCCTTTTAACAATGAATCACGAGTATGCAACTCTTTGTTCACTGGTTTTCCATCCTTCCATGCTATGTTATAAGGCATATCCTGCAATCTGCGTCTGTCATTTCTGAATGGTGGTTGATTACTCTGGTTGTGTTTAAATTTATCTCTTCCATTACTTGTTTGGAACTTTTTCATAACATTCATAAATTTATCTTCCTCTTTGTATTGCTTAGGACCTTTAGGATTGACTAATAGAGGGTCCTCCCTTTTAATAATTCTTCCAGATGCTTTCCTATCATTCTCAATAGTTATAGTAATCTTGAGAGCATGTGCTAAAGTAGATGGCCTATGAGATCTGATTTCGTAGTTGGTCTTACTGTAGAAATCTATCAAAAAGGCATCAAAAAGTCTAATATCTCTTGGAATCCTATTTAATACTTTATTAAATCTTTAGTTGGAATCAACAACAGATTCATTTTGATTTTTATTTATACTTGTCAATTCATGAGATGCAAAAGGAAGTGTCATTATGATCACCAAATTATTCTATGAATTGATTAAAAAATTCATACCAACTAGATATTGTAACCACCTAGATTTTTTCTGCTTTGACCATAGACCCTATTTTCCCTAAGTGTGATCATACCCCCAATTATGTCCAGACAACTCCTCGATCGACTGGCATAATTCTTTCGAATCAGATTTAATCTCCTAAGTTATCTAATCACTAATTTACATTAATCACTTTAGCCAATTCAAACCAATCAATTCAATTCAATCAATTCAAATCATAACCTGGCTAAGTTAATTAATTTAAAGGGAATTAATGAAATCCTATTTATACCTCATCTCTCGCAAAATCAATCTCCTAGCCTAATTGATTCAATTTGGCTATAGTCCTAATTAATTATTACAAAGCAAATCAAAGGCTTAAATGATTAATTAAAATCCCTATTATTGAGTGAATATGTTATTACAACAATTCATTTCATTAATATTCCCTCAAACCTAACCAATCTCAACTACCCAACCATGAGTTCAAACTCATCCCAACCTCTTCTCACATGCTAATTCTTCTTAATTAACTAATTAACCCTAATTAGCTAATCCCCCCTCCACTCATTCTCTCTCCTCCCATCTCTATCTCCTTAATCACATCCCTTAAGCCTTAAACCTAATCCCAAGCTACCCTTAAGCTTGTCACATTCCATTAAGGTGTGATTAGGAATTCAACCCTCCCCCTAAAGTCAAAGTTGTCAGGCTTGACTCTAAACTCTCACCCATGCTTCTTAAACCCTCACCCATACCCCATTAATGCTTTCATAAATGAAGCATTAATGGCTCTTACATATTCTCTTCCACACTCCTCATTAATGAGTCGTACACCCTCATTAATGGCAGCCCTTCTAGAGTCTTCTCCCCTTCCTCCATTTCTCCTATAAATAGGATGGATTTTGAGTTCAAATGGACCTTGTTCTTGCCCTGAAATTGAAAGTCTTTAATTGTATTGTTGTAATGCTCCTAGTTTTGAAGAGTTAATAGCATCCTTATGTTGCCCATATTTGGAGGATTGAAGAAGCAATCTTATGTTGCTCATGTTTTTAGGACTCTCATATTGCATCATAGCTTCTTTCTACTTTGTATTGTTATAATCTTTATTTATAGCTAATATGCATGTTTTTCAATCATTTAGATTACTTTTCATTTGAATCTTCCATTCTTAGGTTGTATTTTTCACTGGAATATGCATAATTTGAGGGCTATTATGTCATTTTTCATACTCCTCCTAGATAGGAAGCAATAGATCAATTTTAGTGATTTTTATGTTTGCTAACCCCTTGTTTTCACTAATGCAATGATTTATTGAAGTGTTGTATCTCTTAACAGGTACAAAAATCACACACACATCTCTAGCGCCCACCGTGGGGCAAGATTGCTCAAAATTTCACCAAATTTTGCTCTCTGCCCTTGACATTTTCAAAATTTGCAAGTAGTTTAGCTTTTTCGGGAGCAACTTATCATTTCCGGTCATTCTTTTATCGTTTCCGAGAGCAAATTATCATTTTCGGGAGCAACTTATCATTTCTGGGAGTTTTAATATCATATGCTGTTGCACTTCTGGAAGGTAAAATTTGACCTTAAAATCATTTCTGGTAGCTAAATTTTCATTTTTGGTACGTTTTATCATTTCATGTAAAAGGAATATCGTCGTAGGTAAAGATTATCGTTTGGTGTCAATCTTTTATCGTTTTCAGGTTTTATCATTTTGGGTCTCTGAAATATCGTCTGTCATCCAGAGGGGAAAAATACAGAGTTCTTTCATTTGCAAATTTGATTTCTAACTTGCTAACGAGGTTGTTTTCGTGATTGTGATCCTATTTTTGACAGCCTAACTAAGTGCTTGCAGGTTTCTGAGAAGGAAATAAGAAGACAATACTAAACGTGTGTGGTGGCAGGGATTTTAGACTGATTTTGATACTAACCCTTTTTCAAAATCTTTCACACTTAAATACCATTTTCTCAAACATGCCTTAAAACAACTAGATTACTATGCTCTTTTCCTTTTTAAGGAAAATCAGAAAATCCGACATTGTTTTAACACTTGTGTAAGAATCTAGGGGGTAAATGAACAAGCAAACTCACATTGTTTAATTCATTTGGAATCAGAAATTGAACAATCAAAGCACTAAATTTGTGGGATAAATGAACAAGTTCAATAATTTAATTCAATTTGGATCATTAATTGGACAAGCAAAGCATTAAAAATTGTGGTCAATTGAACAAATGCAAATCTACTTTCAAGCATTTTGTTTTCCCTAAAGTAAGAACATCTTAAATCGAGCACAACATTGCTTGAGGGAATGAATTGTTTGATTGATTTTCTTTTGGGAGAAAATGGCATGGATTAGGAGAGTATGCTCTTCTTCTTCAAAAGAATTAGAAATCTAGACGTCCTATGCTCACCAATCCTTTGTAAGCTTATTTAATAGTAGAGGGCCTACCGGTTGAGGAAAAAATCTCCCGGGAACGACCCAAGTGAGGACAATTTTTACGCCAACCCTTCCAACTCACTATAAATAATTTCTTCCTCTTAGGCCAAAGCCTTGGAAGAAAGAATCGGTGTTGTTCATGGAATTTTGACATCATTCCTTGAACATGATTGGGTATGTGTAGAGCGGAGTCGCTTGAATCTTGCTTGCGAGACTACATATGCTTAAGTACTCATAGGGCTATACGCCTCAATTTTTCCTTGTGCAATTCTATGGGGGATGGTTTCGAATGGATTGCCCAATAATAGACAACATTTAAACTGAAATAATTCCTAATGTGACCCCGAAAGGGTGATAATCTTTGTGCAAGGAAAAAATTAATTGCCCCAAGACACTCATCATATCGTGCCCTCACTTGCATTTGGAGTCGGCTAATACAACATCATGACTAGAGCCATTGTGTGCTTGGTGATGGTTGTATTATGATTAGCATTTGAGTGTGTACCTAACTCAACAAGCAAGGATTTTCATCGTACACCTAGAAAATAGGGATAAGATGTGTGTTTGTTTCACCCTCCTAACAATGCAACAATGCTTGATGTGACTAAAAGTCATTAAAAAGATAACACCTTCAAACAAGCAACAAAATTCAAACCTTAGTCTACATGTGTTTTTCACTCATTGGCAAAACCTCAAAACACAGTCTTTGATCAAACAAACTCCACGTACTTCCAAGACAAAACTAACAACATTTGACAGTGGGCACTTGCATACTTGTTTCTCAAAAGAATTCAGTACTTTTTCGATACCCTTTTGGCTCCTTAGTCTGGTCATGCTGCTTTTACTGGTCCATCTGTTGTTGTTTCACAACTTGCTTATAAGTCTACCTTGCATGTCCTTTTGGATCTTCACAATTGGTCCTGAATCGTGTGGTCTTTACACTCAACTAAACAAACTTGATTCCTAGCTCACTATCAGGGCACTCTAACACCCTTTTGATGCTAGATTCACTTACTTCAAACAATTTATTCTCATTGGTTCCTAGCTCACTATCAAGGCATTCTAACCCTCTGACGCTAGAATCAATCACTTTGAAACATCAAATCCAAACTCACACATTTGGGGACAATTTGGAAATCCTTTTGGCACCATTCTGAGACTTTGATCAAGAAAATATTATGATGGCTGAAAACACATGGGATAGACCCTATGGTCTTAACAACAAGGAAGAAGAAATTCTCATTAAGACCCTATCTAAAAAAATGCAAGCTTTGAAATCTAAAATTCAAGACTTAAAAGAGGAAAAGGATACCTCCAAGTGGGTCTTCACTAAGATCAATCTTTCCTCTTCTCTATGATCATAAGGCACACATGTCTTCACATTCTTCAAAAAATGAGAAACCTACTCATGGTAATCCTATCTTTGATCAAGAGATTATTTCACAGGATCATGTCGATCCTATCTTTAATGAACGTCTTTATAATCTTGAATCCAACATCTCTTTGGAGAGTTCAAGTGGATCTACATGTCCAAGGGATAGAGCATTTACTCCTTTGAGACAATCTTATACAACAATGTTGGCAGAGCTTCTTGAAAACAATCTCATCACATTGCCTCAAAGCACCTCATGTGGAATGTCATTTGTGAATACCTACTGTGCCTATCATCAAAATAATGAGCATAAAAATTCACATTGCATGGAGTTAAAACATAAAATCCAAGATCTAATTGATGATGCCATAATCAAAGTTGAAGATACCAATCCCAAGCATGATCAAAATCTTGAACCTATGTCTAGAAATGAGCTACATGCTACTTCTTCTTCTTCCGCTATTCCTCCATCTAACAAAGCTTCAAGGATATCCAAATATCCTCCCTCACACAAAGATCCTAATGCTTTTCATGATAACTATGTCTACCCTCAAGGGATGCCTTTAAAATAAATCCAAGCTAATCTATATCTTACAAAAAGTACATTCCATGCTCCTAAGATCAAAGACCCTAAGATTTCATGTACTTCAAGGCCTATTTTGGATAATTCCCCAACCATCCTTCAAGAATCCCTCATGAAGATTAAAACTCCTATCTTTTCCTTTGGAGTGGACCCATATCAAGAGGATGATAAAAAGAACAAAAAAATAAGTCTTACTAATGATCAAGATCAAGACATTATCCTATCCCCTCCAACATTTGATGAAGATCCCATATCCCTACAATATGAAGAGGATCCCCTCATATCTTTTCATTTCTTCCAAGAAGATACCCTTCCATCTCAAGAGCTACATATCCCTCCATCTCTAAAGCAAGATCCGGATATTGAAAATCCTATTGAAAATCAAGAGCAAGGTACTCTTCCTATATTTTACAAAGACCCTTGTCAAGATCAACATGTTCCACCATATCTTTCATATAAACCTCCAT
The DNA here is from genome assembly GCA_018584345.1 of Thuja plicata. Classification (NCBI taxonomy): domain Eukaryota; kingdom Viridiplantae; phylum Streptophyta; class Pinopsida; order Cupressales; family Cupressaceae; genus Thuja; species Thuja plicata. The sequence continues at coordinate 754,044 of MU225743.1, read as the reverse complement.
ATCCACCTCAAGAAACCATTATTCCTCCAAATCCTTTACATGACAATAAGTTACCTCAAACATCAAAGGTTCCGGTTAGAATGGCTCCTATTAAAGTTACACATGAGCCTATGGTTATAAAGATGAATTTGAAACAAAAGATCCTTGGCCGGGAAGCTCACTCTAAAGATGTTGACACTCATTTCACACCTTATATTACTCCATTTGCATGCAAGAATCAGCCTTCTCCATCTTCCAAATCTATCGTTGGTCCATATGTTCAAAAGTGAAAAGCTTCAAACCTTCCATCTATATTGGGTCCATATATCCCTCCATCCACTTATCCTATCTCCTATCAAGATCAACAGAAACATGCATCTTTGAAACCTCCATATCAACACATCCATATGAACCATCCATATCAGTCTTATTCATCCACACATCCCAAGTATTTTGGAAGCAATTTGGATGCCAAACAAAGAAATCGGAAATTCAAGAATCCACTTACATATGAAGATCACTATGTCCAATCTAATCGACATGTGAATACAAAGAAAAAGGAAACATTCAAGAGACCACAAAGGTCCATGAAAAAGAACCTAATATCAAAGAAAATATGGGTTCCTAAGTCCATCATGGCAGAAGTAAGTTCCAACACTGAGCAAAGAATAATATCAAAGAAAATATGGGTTCCTAAATCCATCATGGAAGAATTGCATTCTAAATCATCCAAAAGCAAAGGAAAATCAAAATTTATGTGGATTCCCAAGTCTCTCTTAAAAGGCTTAAACAAAAAGGAAAAATCAGAATTGGCATCCAAGCTTCCAAAGGCTTCCACTTCATCTTCTTTCACACATTGCCCAGCTTCTAACTCTATTTAAGGTCCTCATGTCCCAAAATCCATTACCTTGAATACTTCCTCCATCTTGGGTCCTTGTGTACCAATATCCCTACCCATTCATACGTCAAAAACTCAATCCATACACTACCCTTCAAAGAGTGTGTTGATTTTGATCTTGTCACCTACTATCCTTCCATATTGGGTCCTCACATTCCTTATTTTTCTCTCATCCAGTCCATTGCATAAAATCTTGGCTTCCATCTTCCTTATTCTCCATTTCATCACCCTATCAACATCTTTGAGCATACTTTCAGTGTTCTTGTCCTATCATAGAATATCCTTCAAAGGAGCACTATCCAAAGAGAATGATGCATAAGTTCCTCAAAAAAAAAAGTGCCTCGGTGAAAACCTGGTAAACAGACGCCGTGGTAGCAAAAGTAAAGAGAAAAAGATTCATCCTATGGTGAAAATCACTTCTTGTGGAGCCTTGGATAAGTACCATGATGAAAACCTGGCAAACAGGCGTTACACGTAATTCTTCCTACTTGCACTCTTCACTTGGGGGCAAGTTCCTTCCATCACATCTTCCATCCATTTTCCGTTCGGTGATCTTGACAAGGTTGAGCCTATCCATGAAAAAATTGCATATTGACATCTATTATCTTGCTCACTTGCTCTTATCCATTGCACATTATTGTGAACTTGCTTATTCCAAGCCAAAAATCACCACACCATACCTTATCTTTATGGTGTTATCCTATCAGTTGACCCCTTGGTCTTGATCAAAAGGAAGAACAAAATAAAATGAAAAACAAGTTCTAAAGAACTCTCTTGACATGTCCACTCTTCTGGACTACATGATATCCTACATAATTTTCATGACATCAGGTCATTATCCTATATGATATTTGGCACCACTTCGTGAGCCTACATTGCTATATCCATTTTACCTAGCTTGGGTAATCTTGAGGAGACTCTCCTTGAGGGTGACATTCACCCACTTCATCCACTTTTTCCGCTCCACTTCTGATCTATCAATCCCTCTGTAGCACCCTACATCTTTCTAGACATTGGGGGCACACAAATATGATCATTCTTGAGAATTGGTAATCTTTTAAAAATCTTCTACACACTAGCAATCGGGTGTCACTTGTGTTCTGCACTCCATCTATCAATGCAGTACTGATACTAAGCCTTCACAATTACACCTGTGCTAAAACGCTGACTTTGTTTCCTAAAAAAAAATCTTATCCTTGCTTGGGATTTGTCTGTATTTCTATTTTAGGATCAAGTCATTTTGTACTAGGGGCATCTTTGCCAGTCTAATAGGTTGTGTCTGCTAGGTCGTCATAGATGGTTTGTCTCGTGATACGATGCTTTTTGATACTTTCACTACCACTATCACTTTCACAAAACAAGGATGACGCAAATATTGCACTAACATGAACAGTGTTCTTAAGACCTATATTGGATTCCAAACAATGAAAAGATTGTATATAGGTCAATGGACGCCATATTTGCTTGAATTCCAAACTTTTTTTTGATTGATGAATCTATACTGTGCTTGACAAATGAATCAATAGTATTAATTAAACATAGTTTGGACTTGGGTTCATCATAACTCTTTTATGTCCTAATGATGTTTAACTAGGGGCATCTAAGCAGTTATGAAATTTTATTTGATTCTCAATTGATGTTGTTATATCTCCCGAGTTACTCCATGACATCTGCGCAAAGACAAAGAGTCACAAGGACAAGGGTCATAACATTTTTTTTGGTTTTCTGCATACGGTGATTGTTCCAAGTAATCCTATAAATTTCACCTAACTTGGATTTTTATGGTAAGAGCTGCCACTATGGGTGGATTCAACTACGGTGAGTTTGAAACAATTTCCTTATCTATTTTCTAAACTCAGATTCTCGCTAAGGTATACGAAGCATAATGTACAGAAGGATATGAATTTTCAAGGTTATTGCAGGTCCAATATCTTGCCTTACACAAAATCTGATATAATAAAAGGAAGGTGACTATTTTGTTATCCTGACTTCTATGCCTTGATGCCTAAGTCTATTTCTGACATTTCAATAAAACATAGTATTCATACTTTCATAATATCAGTGGGTATTAGTGATTTTTGTACTATCAGGTGGTATCCATTTCAAAAATGCCCAATGATGATAAAATGCTACAATGTATACAAATTAGTGACAGTCCTAAGAGTCTACATGTAGCTGCATTTAGAGATTGGAAGATGCAATTTTGAAAGAACCAACATAAGGATTTGAGCTCAAACTCCTTTCTATTTTTAATTCATCTAAAATCCAAGATATTTACATACCCATGCTTCCCAAAATCTTTGATCTATCAAGAACAAAATTGAACTCACATTTTTACCGTAATTAACTTGGTACTCATGTGTTTACTCTTAATACACCCTTGTTTCTTCACTTCTTCTAATCCATTCTTACTTAATCTAATTGTTCCATGCAAGTGATACATCATTTCAACAGAGGGATTTCATTTCTTTTTCCTTCAATTTTGTTCCCGAGGGGGCATGATCACACTATTATCAATCAAATTTTTTCTTGAAACAACATTAATAATGACTTCGTTATCAAACAAACTAGGGGCATGACAGTTTTCTTCTCTATGACGGGACTATTGGATAGAAAGCTTTGGTTCTCATAAGCTGGATATCTTGTGTTTCCTCATTTTAAAAGATTCTTACTAAGCTCCTGGCAGCTTCATACTAACTTTTGGACGATAACCAAGTTTAGAATTGATATCTTTAAGATCTTTTATTGATCTTTGGATGACAACCAAGTTCAAAATCAATACTATCAGTTTAGTTCGATCAAGTGCGAGACTGATCTCATCAGGCATTTCGTTCAATCATGAGCAAAATCCTCAATCTTTCTGAAGTCATACATCAAAAACTTTCTTTAAATCAATGCGCTGCTCGCACATCAATTCAAAGAGGGGCAAATGTAACCACCTAGATTTGGTCTACTCTGACCATAGACTCTATTTTCCCTAAGCGTGATCATACCCCCAATTATGTCCAGACAACTCCTCGATCGACTGGCATAATTCTTTCGAATCAGATTTAATCTCCTAAGTGATCTAATCACTAATTTACATTAATCACTTTAGCCAATTCAAACCAATCAATTCAATTCAATCAATTCAATTCAATCAATTCAAATCATAACCTGGCTAAGTTAATTAATTTAAAGGGAATTAACGAAATCCTATTTATACCTCATCTCTCGCAAAATCAATCTCCTAGCCTAATTGATTCAATTTGGCTATAGTCCTAATTAATTATTACAAAGCAAATCAAAGGCTTAAATGATTAATTAAAATCCCTATTATTGAGTGAATATGTTATTACAACAATTCATTTCATTAATATTCCCTCAAACCTAACCAATCTCAACTACCCAACCATGAGTTCAAACTCATCCCAACCTCTTCTCACATGCTAATTCTTCTTAATTAGCTAATTAACCCTAATTAGCTAATCCCCCCTCCACTCATTCTCTCTCCTCCCATCTCTATATCCTTAATCACATCCCTTAAGCCTTAAACCTAATCCTAAGCTACCCTTAAGCTTGTCACATTCCATTAAGGTGTGATTAGGAATTCAACCCTCCCCCTAAAGTCAAAGTTGTCAGGCTTGACTCTAA
>MU225743.1:725176-740897 GCA_018584345.1 Thuja plicata | reverse complement strand
TATATATATATATATGTATGTATATGTATATGTATATATATGTATACACACACACACACACAGATATATATATGGATTAAGATAAAGTATAGTACCCTTAATTATTAATAATGTGAATAGGTTATATATACGTTTGAAAGGATTTAAAGATGTAACTATGGTATCATTAAATTATGGTTGATCTTATGTGGAAGGGTGTATGTCTTTGCCTTGATTGGTCACCCTTAGATCATTAATGCATTTTGGTATTATTTCCATGTTATGTACATTTGTCCTTTTGGCTTCTCTTGTTTGATCTCTTGAGTATTATTTATATTTTGGTCATTTTGGATCTTGTTGGTTAATGTCCTGATTATTATTATATTTTATTGATTAATAATATTCTTCTTTATGAGGTCTTAAATGAATATTAGATTTATATTTGATTTATTAGCATATATTTGTGTGTGTGCATAAGTATATTTATTATAATATTTTAAGTGGGAAAATATTACCTTAGTTATGTTATCTATATTAGAGTTATTTTTATAATCCCATTAGTTGAAAATTAGTTGGGAGTTGGTTCCCAACCAACAACTTTTGGAAACCTATTTGAGATAGTTTTGTTTTTCATTTTTTGGGATAAGGGGGATTGTTGGAGTTTTCATGGGAGAAATTTTGAGAATATTTTTGAGGGAAATTTATGAGATTTGTGAGAATTTTTCTTGGAGATTTCATGGTTTTCTTTGTTTTGGGAGAGGGACATTGTTTGATATTTTCAAAAGGTGAGAGAGGGAGTTATTGTTGTGGATTTTGGAATTTATTTCTTGGAGATTTCTAAAAGTGGAGATGCTTTTGAATGCTACATCTCAAGTTTGGATTGCTTTCCTCTGCTTGTCTCCTTCTTCTTCCTTCTTCGGTGGAATGTTCACAGTATCCAAGGTAGGGTTTGAATCCCTCAATTTTGTTGTTTATTTAATTGAATCTGAAGTTTTTTCTATGTTTTAATGATAAATGGTATATTTAATTTTCATTCTTGAAATTTTCTATAAGTTTGAATTCATTTTGATGAAAATTACCATGTGTTTTCCTAGGTTTTCTACAGACCTGGTTTTGGAAATTTGTTATATTACTAAATGAATTCTATTATAGGGTTTTCCTTGGTTGATGTTTATGAAGTAAAATTCAAAGATCTGAAATGGGTATCTCTTAGATATAATTTTTAGGGCTCAATTAATGCCCTATTATGTGTAGTTTCTTGTATTACTTTTGTACTTCCCTAGTTCCAATTTTCAGTCAATGTTCTATGAATGGTACATAATTTTCAGGATTGATAAATGTATAAAATCAAGGTCTTTGTATCAGCTTTAGTTTTCCACTATTTTGGTTCATTTTTGTTATGTTTTGGGGAAGTTAAAACCATGAAGTTACAACCATTTTTGGTGAAGGTGGGTTTGAACCCCAACTAGGGTTTTAAGTTTTAGACAAAATCCATAAATTTCTTGTCCACCGTTGGATCTTCATAAAAATGAGATTGAGATTATATAATTAGGTTTTATAAATCTCCACCGAAGAGATTGGCTTGATTATTGGATGTGTTTCAGATATGGGTGACTGTTCTATGATGACTACTTTCTGCATTTAATCCTTATTTGAAATAGATCAATTTAAGAAGATTACCAAGTTTTAGGGGTTTTTATGGTTACTAGAGGCTATTAGGATTTTTATTATTGGTTCATCTCATCTATGTGTACTCTAAATATGTTTATAATATCACTTTGATGCCTTCTTATGTGTTTTGGAACATTCTAATGTTAGATTAGGGTTTAGGGTTGTCCAGTGGATTAGGGACAACATATGTTTTCCTAAACTTAATCAAATGTTGTTACAGAATTGATATGAATTATTGTATACTGATTAATGAATCTATTATGTGTTCATGATGCTTGTTTTGGGGTTAGGGAACCTAAGTGCAGTAGGTGAGTGACTCAAAGTGAGGGGTCGGAGCCTTAAGTGGTTGCTAAGGTAACCCACTGTTGAGTTATCTTAATCGAGTGATAACATTAATAAAATTAATTGGGTTGTGAATTACACATTAATTAAGACTAATAGATGTCTCACCCATTCCACTAGTTCTAACACAGACTAGGGATGTGGTGGAGAAGATGCCTTTGTGGTGGCATAATCGAATAACTTTGTCTCCATGAAAGTTGTCTGGTTCCACATGTGCCTACTTGGGGGTTGGGAAGGATAGTACCCAGGTAACCCAAGGGGTGAGGGCTATGTGATGACACTCACCTAGCTTCTTTCTTAGAATCCCTACTTGTTTGATTATGCCTTTGGTGGTCCTTGTTGTCTTCTTGTGAGTTCAGTTATGTTATGTTTTGGGAAAGGTTAATGCCACTTTAGAAGTATCCTAGTTATTACTATCTTGTGTGGACCTTCATTTCTATCTCCTAGCACAAGGGAGTGGACCCTTTTGGATCCACGCGGTTGGGTGGTTAATATTTTTTTATATCAAGGTATTGTCCGTGATCAAATGGATGATCCTTGCACTTGTTCCTTCCAGATTTTCAATTTTATGCATGCATTATGGAGGGTATAATTGTATATCTGGTATGTCTTGTAAGGAAATAATTGTATATGATGAAATGATGTATATCGATGTAATTCAAATCAATGTATAAGGGAATGGGTAGATCTAGGTGAAAGGAAAGGGAAAAGATTGTATGTTATCAATATGAAAGGAAAAGTGTTTTGGATACTTGTTCATGATTCTTCCATTACTTTATGTTGTCCATTTATAAAGGATGTGAACTTAGACTTAGTATGAAATGATGTATCTATGAATGAATGTATCGTCTCTTGATGTAAGATTCATGCAAATTATTATGAAATGATGAATAAATGAAATAAGATAGTTGTAGCATTTAAATGTTAGTTTATGTCTACTAAGTACCTCAAGATGCATATGAATTAATAAAGTACATAGGATATTGTTCATCTTAATGAATGCTAATTTCTCACCTAAATGCTCAAATGAGAAGCGATGTAAAAAATAGTGAATGGATGAATAGTATGAGTCATTTAGTGATGCATTTATGTTCTAATGAAAGAATGAGTTGGGAACTCTGACCTTGTTGTTTCTAAATGTATATAGACTAATAAGGCAAATGATTCAATGTATATCTCATGAAGGTAAATACGTTAGATAATGTTGTTTGAATGGCGTCGCTAAGGAACCTGTGAGGACTTAGATTATTTCGTAACATTGCATTCAAAGAAAGTGTTTATTTCATTTTAGAAAGTGTTGCATATCTTATTGCTAAAAAAAATTCACATCTCTTAGTAGTTAGTTGGCTTGTCCTCCCAGGGTCCTTGGCGGGGCGTGACAGAATGTAGGGAAAATAATCAATTAAAAACAAATTTCATGATTCAAATTTTCCTCAACCAAAATAACGTTTAACATTTTCATTTTTTAAAGCAAAACCTTAAAGGTTGGTTAGCAGAAAACCCATAAGGGCTTGCTGTTGTAAATTTATTGATAAAAAAGAAGGCAAGAAATTTTTAAAAAAAGAGCTTACATATGAAGGGAAATTGTTTAGTTTGGTGTAGAGAATTCCACATGCACTAGGATCCTCACATTTATTTAGGAAACAATTATGCAAGAGTTAGATTTTTTTATACTCCTTTGCCAACATTCTCCAATTCTACCCTATGATGGTCTAATAGTGAAGGAAAATGTGGGATTTGTAATGTCTATAAGTATGCGTAATTTGGTGGAAGTATATATAGGGTTGGTGTATACCCTGCATAATGCATGCAAAATGTGGAAGCACATATAAGGCACATGTACTGTTCACCCAAATGCCTCAAAGAAGTGTGTCCTCTTGGACTACGGTGAATGTAAGATTGAAATGAAAAAGTGCATGGTAGGCTTCTCAGTATTCATGTGTTCTCTTGTGTTGAAATTTGTGTTTTCTTTCTAACAATATGTTATCGCCAAATCCAAACCCAATAAGGTTGTAGGAAAATATTTTAAAGGATTTCAGCTCTAAAAAAATGTCCACTTTCTTTGATTTAACATTAGCATCAAACTAGATACTGAATAGTGATTGGTCCATTACAACATAGATCATCGCCAACTAAGGGAAGAACCCTCCCATATACTTCCATGACAAGAACTAATAAAAATAACTTGAATATCAAACATAGGATATTTTCATAATCCATGATAGTTAAATAACTTGAATACTTTCTTTTCAACTCTTATATAAATGAAAAACATCTTTCTTGATATAAGAAAACTAATTTAATTCTTTCAACTTTGATCAATAAAATAAGAACGGTCAAATAAGAAGCTTTGAATTGAACTCACATCATCAACATAATTGACTTAATCTGTGAGTTTGCTTAACAATACATTAAAATAAAAAAGAATGTTTGAATTGTACTATTATTAGACTAATCTTCATTCACTTATAAATAGTTGCTAATACAATTGAACTTTGAACAATATGTCAAGAAATATTAATCAAGCCTTTATAACGTGATTAACAATGCATTACTATGAATAGGCTAATCTTCTTTTACATATGAATAGTTGGTAATATAGATGATTAAAAGCTAGACAAAAAAGTACAATGATTGAACTTTGAACAATAACTCGAGAAACATGCCATATAGATATAATTAATCAACACTACTCCTACAAATTAATTTGGCCTAAAAAAAGTAATGTCAAATGACATCGTTATTGCATCACATTTGTCTTGGTTGAGCAAAGAATCCACTTGATAATGTAACCAATTAATTGTGTCGAGGAGAGAAAAAGAATGTCACCAATTAAGAGAAAAAACATGTTTCATTAAGATGTTTCAAAAAAAAATCATTAAATCATTGGTTCTTGTGGTTAATCCAAATATTCACTAATTATACAAGTGGTAAAGGCAGAAAAGTCATTATAATAGCTAGGTATTAAACATTATAAATTTGTCGTCACTTGGGAAGTGTTAAAAGTACATTGAACTACTGTTCAGCCCACTCTGTTGCCTGTTTCCTTTGCCCCTTCAAATTCTATAAATACACAATCTCAATGCCACGTATGGGAAGCCTAACAAGAGATATTCCTTCGTTATTTAGTTTCTTTGTCTCAGTCAAACACAGGACCAGTTTCTGCATCCATCCACCACCTCCAAATCACCCTGTTTCATATCAGTTCCAGGTACATTTAACCTTGTTCCTTTCATCTTTTTCTCCTCTTTCTCTTCAATGATTGCTTCTGCATGTACAACAAATATTCTCTAGGCTTTTTTTAACCCCATGTTTAGAGGTTTTTGATGCCTTTATCCATAAAAACTTAATACCCATTTGAACGATCTGTGTAGGTGTACCACAGGATCTGAAAGAGAACATCTCAAGGAGCTCCCAAGGCTGTAGATCTTAGGAAAAAGAGTCTTATACTGCTTGAAGTAACAGACACAATGGTTGCAGGAAAAGGTGCCAAAGGCCTTCTCACAGGAAAATCCTCCACCCATCCCCCTGCTTCGGCAAATAAGGGTAATAAGTCTAATGGTAATGAAAAGGCTGATAAGAAGAAGCCCATTTCTCGCTCATCTCGTGCAGGCCTCCAGGTTTTTATTTGTTTCCACTTCTTTTCCTGCTTCTTGTTGCTATTGGGTAATTAATTAGTTTGTTTAAGTATATGCATGTTAAGGTTTTTTGTTGTTTTTTTCAGGATGCATCTCTTTTTCTAGCTTATAGATAATTCTATGTTATCTGTAAGCCTTTCTTGGTTCATTGTCTAGCCCTGTAGACCTCCACCTGTGGGTCCTCCTTTCATGGTATGATTAGTCCATGGAGCTGTTTTTCATTGTGAAAAGGCTATAGGTCTTCTCTCTAAAACCCAAGAAAGTTGATGTTTTTTTTCATGTGGGTATCATAAAAAGGTCTTATGGGTGATAAAGCATTTCAGGCTTAGACCTGTTCTGTTTGCATTGGAAATTAGTCTGTAGCCTGTACTGGTAAGTTTTTCAGACATGAATGTTCCTTGTTTGTATTTTCTGCATTTACTCTTACTACCTAAGCTGCCTCGTAAGACTCTCAGAAAGCCTCTTTTGCTTTATTGTTCATTTGTCCTTTTCAATAAGTTTTCCCTCCCATACAGATCTTCTCTTGTTGATCACGTTTCCTGTATTAATGTATTTCCTGCCACCCTGGTAAAAGTTGCTGCTTCAAGTTTATACAGATGAAGTTCCTTTTACATGATGTATTCTTCTATGAATTCCTTCCTGTTTTTTCCGTGTAAGCCCCTGCTAAGTTCATCGGAAAGCAGCGTGACGACATATCCTTGACTTCAAAACTTTCAAATATTTCCAGATTTTTGTATCTCCTAATAAAAATGCATGGTGTTTCGTAAGCTTGAGTTGAAGAATTTACCCACTTTTGTTATTCGTTCTGTAAGCTTTATTTATTTCTTCCCTGTTGTTTTTAAGTATTTTCTTTATTTCTGATGCTTTTCATGTTACTCTTGTGATTTTTGAAGGCTGAGATCCTTAAAAATTACATCATTGGAAACTTCCCGTGTATAGTTTTAACTTTGAATATATGTCATCATGCGTACTGAATTCTTATGGACTTCCTGCTCTGTTGTTTTTTTGGCAAAAGGATCATTAATTTAAGAAAAAAATTAACAGAAGATCCCAAATTTTGTGTTTCTTTACCTCAGCTGATTTTCAGGTGATTTGATTTGTAGATAGGAAGACCAATAGGTCCACTTTCCTAAAGTTATTTGTCATGTTGAAGTGTCAAGTCAGCTGTGTTGCTTTTTCTATGTGTTCTTAACTGGACTTGCCTTAATTGTTGCAACCACGGTTACCAGTAATCTCCATATAGAAACAAGGTTTGGGCCTTGGTAACTAGATGTACATGTAATATATCTGCAATCCTATTCAGTTAATCTATCCTGATTTGAATGACATCTCTATCCCTGTTGCGGTGTCCATACCTCATATATCCAGGTAACTAGGCTTTAACTAGCGTAGTATATGAATGTCTCCATATGCGGCTATCAGTTTTATTCATCATTAGAAGGTATTGTAGCAAGATTTTTGTTGGGTTAGTCCTTTGAGAATGTTGAGAGGTATCCCATGCTGCAGTCTAAAGATATTATTTTCTTGAATGGTAAATAACTTGATTATACTTTCCAGTTACAAAATGGATAGCCGTCACATTCATTCAACAGAAGCAAACGAAACATTTTAACAGTTTTTTTTGGGCTTGTTTGTGCTTTTCAGAATCGATGTAGGAGCATGCTTCTTAGATTAGTGTAGATTTTGGCCTTTAAAATTCCCCATGTTGCATGAAAGTGTAGATTTGAATATCAACTATTATTATTAAGATCAAATCTCTTTTGTTTTACAATTTATAAAATTATTTCTGAAAAATTATTGCAATTCTGACTATTCATTAGGGAGAGGATTCAGTAGTTGAGTATATTTTAATAGTAATAACACTTGTTGATCTAATGTCCAATTATTTTAATATATAGCACTAGTGGTTGTGACTTTAAAGTTGTTAGTGTTGATCATGAATAGTCATAATTGAATAAAATATGTTCCTTAGATATTAGAAGTATTAAATAATGCCATGCTACAGCAGGATCAGTAAAACATGACTTAATGAACAGTTATAGGTATAACTTTTTTGGGGTACTTTTAAGACACCTCAGCAAAAAGCATGCTGATGTGGCATCATAGACACCTCAGCAAAAAGCACGCTGATGTGGCACCATGGACACCTCAGCATGGAGCTGAAGCCTTAGTTATAAGCAGGGAACTTGCCAAGTAAGCTGCTGTAAAAATGGGAGTGATTTGACATTGCCATATAGAATTTTGAACTACTAGATCAGCTCGCCTAACACATTAAAGTTTTGAACATTTATTGTCCTACCTTTCAAAAAGAATCTTGCTGACCTCAGCAATCCTCAGTGTGCTGATGAATGGTCTTGGGGTTTATGATGACCCAGAAAAGTTTTATGCATCTCAGGAGGCGTAGTCATTCTTGAAAAAATGAGTCATTTCATGATTCTGCAAATTAGTTGTTCTGATGCAGATGAAGCACACTACTTCCTTATTGGTTAGCCATTTTTAGTTCCACTGTCTATAGTCTTCTATAAGGTTTGGTTACATACTTTTCTTCATTACTAGCGGACAAGCTGCAATTGGATGGTGTATAATATAATATGATTCTATATGCCATTCTCTTTGGCTGAGAGTTGTGGTTCTAGGAACAGCTTAACCATATTGTCCTTGAGAAGCAAGACAATCATCTGGAAGAGCATTGTAAAGGTAATGTTCTAAACAATATTTTAGGAGTTTTCATGAGGAAATGTTCGTTTGCAAACTGGAAAGTATTAGTCAGTTAAACTGATTTTATGCCTGATCTGAGATGAACATTCAGTAGATGTTTTAAAGGTTATCTACTGGGTGCATCTCTTGAGGAGGAACAATTAGCTACCTAGCTTACTGGCTGTTAAAAGTTTCTGAAGGATCTTGAGCTTTCTTCTTTGGCATACATGCACAAGTTATGGAAAGTATGTCTGCTGTATGTATTACAAGGAATTATTTTTATGTACTAATGTTTTAAGAAATAATTCTATTGGGTATGTACTGTTATCTTATCATTGTTGTAATTAAAAGTTTCTGTAGCCTCAAGGGGGAAAATTCCATTTCACCTGCCATCCTAACAAGAATCTCTCTTGAAACCCTAGAGTCATGCATACATCCTTGGTTGAATTCCATTAAACAGGATATCTCTCATCTTTATTTATTAATAAATTTCCTTGCCTTCTTCCTAATACAGAGTCCTGAAGTTTTCATCCATGCTGTACATTTCCAAATTGTGTTACTGCGTTCTCCATTAAATTTGTTTGTCAATGTAAAACCTTTTGGACCTGATGAATATTGAATGATACTGCCTTTCAAATGGAAGAAATGGATTTGTTGGAAGCTCCAAATTTTAAGGATCTATGGAATTTGTTGAGGCATCAATGTGATTGCATTGTTTGTTTCTTATGCAGTTCCCTGTGGGGCGTATCCACCGTGTGATAAAATCTAGAGTTTCTGCAAATGGGAGGGTAGGGGCAACTGCAGCAGTGTATTCAGCAGCCATATTGGAGTACCTGACAGCAGAAGTTCTGGAATTGGCAGGAAATGCTAGTAAAGATCTGAAAGTGAAACGTATAACTCCAAGGCATCTACAACTTGCTATCAGGGGAGATGAAGAGCTTGACACTTTGATCAAGGGCACCATAGCAGGTGGAGGTGTTATCCCTCATATTCACAAGTCACTTATTAACAAATCCACCAAGAAAGATTAGCTTTCTGTACTTCGTGTAGTGTTTAGTATAACATTTCATTATAAAACTTTAGGTTTAGGAGTGATGGGATTGATACTCGTTATTTCAAGATCGGTGTATCCCATTTTCCAGATCCCCTGTTTTGTAATATGGCTTAGTATAATTATGGTTAGTTATTGTCACTTGATTGTACTATCTGTGTGACATTGTAAGACAATCTCGTTTCCTGAAATCACAGAGCTTGTCCAGCTCGTTATGATAAGTTAATTCAAATTTCTCTTAAATTATCAATTTAAATTGTCTTAGTCCTCCAAAAGCCACAAATTTTTCTGCTGGTCTGAGGGTCTTTAAATCCCAGACATGCTTTTTCACGGACTTTTAATGGAATATGTGGATTGAAACGAGATGAATAAGGACTAATATTACATGTTTGATTTAATGATATACGTTATTATTGTAAAGTTGTAAACATTAAAAAGATGATAAGTTCAAACCTTTTATGCCTTCAAAAAATAAAACTTTAAATTATCTATAAGATTTGAAAGGTCTTATTAATTACATAAAATAAGTTTAAATTCTCAGTGAAATAACTGATTTTTGCATGGAATAATCAATCAACAATGCTGACTGTAAATTTCTACATTCAAATCTCTATAAACCAAATCTATTTTGGAGGTTAGTAAATTATAATCTTGAATTGATAGCAAAGTCACATCATTATAAGCTAAACAATATTATTATTTGAAATATTTAAATAATGATAAGTTTAAATCTAATTAAAATAAACTTAAATTATTTACAAGATTTAAGCAATTGATGTATAAAAGTGAAAAAAAAAAGAGAAAGGAAAGAAAACTGACTTTTGCTCCATTTAAGAGGGGTGTTGGAAATAAGCCACATGCCAACAGAAGATGGAGTGGTCCAAAATGGAGCAGTACTCCAATGGTAGAGTACTCCAGCAACAAATAAAAGGACATAGGTTTGAATCCCCTAACTGACCCACTAAAAACTTTTATACTTTGTTCTGAAGTTCTCAGTTTAGTTCAAAATCACTTCAAATTACAAAAAAAATATTAGAGTTTTATGATAGACTGCAAATGACCTTGAAGTGAAAATTTCTGAGACCTTTTTATTTGTTTTTAGAAACTGATCTGAACTCAAAACTTGTGCAAAACTGGCCATAACTCAAAACTTGTACTTCTGATTTATTTGTGACCAGTCTATTTGTAATTCAAGTATGACTCATTCTCCAACATTCTCATTGAATACTATAAATAAAAAAACTTATAACCTAATCTAATTTTAGTACTTTTTCATCAAGACTCAAACTGGAATCACGCTCTACTGATTGAACTAGTAACCCATTTATGACCAGTCCATATCTGGTAAGTTCTCTTGTACATGTTTGGCATTGATTGTTGTACAAGGGACTGCCCACTTTATGGTCATCAAAACATTGGTTAAGACTCTTTATTGGAGTCCTTTGAAATGTCACATTCTACTCCATTTTCGCCAATAAATAAAGACATGGGAATAAAAATTATTCATGTCCATTTGAAGAAGTGTAAACTGCAGAACCATTTGGTTATTCTTTTCAATCATTTTCTGAATCTTAAAAGTTCTCATACCCATTGTATTTAAAGTTGTTATTTTTATGATAAGTTCAAACCTTTTATGCCTTAAAAAAATAGAAACTTTAAAAACTTTGAATATTAGGGTTCTATATTATGTTTTTAATTGAGTCTATTTTCAATTTATTAATTTATATGATAAGATTGGTATCAAGTAATGAGAGATGTGGACAATATCTCTTATTTGATCATCATCATGCATCTTGTTGAGGTGTTATAATAAATTCAAAAGAAAATTTTAGGCAATAATTGTATATTAAGAATCAATAGTTATATATTAAGAGTTATATTGTATTGACCTATCAATATAATATCATATGACTTGTCGCTTTTTACATAAAATGTAAGGACGTCGGCTATACAAGTCGACAAAAACAAATGATTTTCCTTAACATCAAGAAAGAAAAACAAAGTTCGACCAAACACTGTAGAATAGATTATGCGACACATGAGTCCATAATAAAGAAGAATGTCGACCAATTGTCGAAAACACCCAATACATCACATGCTATAAAACATTAAAGACATAATAGAATTCGACCAACTTGTCAAATTAACAAAAGCAAAGAGAGACTTCGACCAAATTGTCGAAGTGCAATCAACATAAGATCTCAACTTAAAAAGTAGCAGAGATATACAAGAGTCATCGCCTGACTTCCATAAGAGTGCAATATAAATACAATAGAGCAATGGTCAATACAAGATCCATAATATGATATACATGATGATCTTCCTGTCAAGAGCTCCAGAGACATGCTACACACAAACATGAGGGCGAGAATATTGTAGGAGTGCGTTTCCACCCTACCATGAAGCAATTACGCTTCCCCGGAATCTTTCCTAACATAAAAGATACCCAGTCTAGCTCGAGGTAGTCTAAACAAGAAAAACTGAGAGGAGTAATGGAATTGGTGCATATAAACTTATCAACTTTATATAATGAAATTAAAGCATTCCAATGCCTTAGTAAACAACATCCTTCTCTAAGTAGTCTAAACATCTGCAAGTTCTCATTTCTATCTCATATAGAAATATTCAGAGATGGTTCCAAAATCATAACTCTGCAATCAGTGTTACAATAGAGAATTACCGACTCATAAAGCATCATACTCTTTGTCTTTGAATTAGACATATAAGTACATAAAGGAATCCAAAACATTTTCCATAAAGAAATATTCCTTTCATAACTAAGATAGGACAATCATACAGAGTTCATGGAATCCAAATGCAAATCCACAAAAACACTCATAGTCATGCAACAGTTATCATATTCCTAACAAAAGATAACAAAAGCTATCATGTTGCCCAAGAACAGTTATACAATAGAAATCATCACCCTTCTAACATCAGTACAAACACCTCAAGTTTTCAATTCCAACTCATATAGGAAAATCAAAGATAACTCAAGAAGTTCAACTACGCATTTACTGTTTAGAATAGGGGTTGTCGACTCACAATACTTTGTAAAAGCCTATGTGATTTAAAAACATCATGAGGAGTAACAAAGACTCATAACATTTCCTAAATAGGATTATTTATTTCTTGACTGGAACAAATCAATCATTAGAGAGTTCATAAATGTGGGACAGTAGATGTAAGATCAATCAAGTTCTGTAAGCAGACTAAACACAATCTTTGCATAAAGAACTAATATTATGTTCATATTAGGACTCCATTTATAAGGCCATAGGACACTCATTGGCCCTGTCTCACTATTGTTAAAAGTATGAACATGCTAGCTTGATAGGTTTGAAGGATTAACTGATGTGCCATTTATATCCTTAATAAAAGTTCGGCATAACTAACATCGCAGTTATTAAAGGTGATTGAAGCTGTATTTCTCTTTCTTTTCAGCTCGAGAAGTATCAAGTGGAAAGCGAGATATCAAAATAATTAAATTATCTGATCTATCTTATAGCAGAAAATAGATGATTTTTAGTTGAATAGTCCATTTCTTCATATGAAGAATCCTCAAGGAAAAAGATGGTTACTCATTTCCTGTGTTTGATAAACTTAGTTTTAGAAACTCAACTGATACAGAAAGAAAACATAATTCTAGACTTCTCTCTAATAATAAGGATTTATTCCAAATTTTGGGTCTCAGATTCTATATAAAAATTAAGATCAACTATAAGACATTATTCAGGTAACTCGGAAGCCAACACAACAACAGATTGGCTAGTTAAATAAGCCTTGAAAAACCTACAATGATCTCAAAGGTCAACGTACAGAACCCTGTTCTCATAGACTCTGTATTAATTGCATTGCCAGATGGAACACTCTCTAGCTTTGTCTACAATTTAGTGACCACCGTAACTCTATATATATAGCCATGACCTCACATAGATCACACTGACACTGAAGTAGAGACTAGGCTCAAAGTTAAACTTAAATTCTCTGTAATATCCTTTGCTACAAAATTCACTGAGCTTCCTCCTCGTTTAGGAGGTTAGTAAAAAATCACTTACACACATCCGTGAATAATCAGATATATATTATATGCATAAAAATTGCCCAGACTTAATTGCATTCCATGATGTTCATAAAGGAATTCTATGCAAGTTATATTTGTAGTAATAATACACTAGTAATAAACAGCGGAAAAAAAATCATTTGTGAACACGACACGCAATATAGATTACAGTCAAACTATACCTTTGGTAGGGTTTATCTAGAATTAATGTACTCTAAATATTTATGAGTTTGGGAGGAGATGTAAATGGGAGGATACAATTACAACCTATTTGAATGTCAGGAGAAATATTTCTCACTGCATAGGATCCGGTGATAGGTTACATGAATAAATACTCTCAGTCTGAGTTTCTGAGCATTAGCTTTGCTTAATTTTTTTTTAACAGGCTCAACACTGATATAAGTAAATTGAGCACCATGCGTATGCTCTTACGACAGTTGGGAATTTGATGGTTTATTTTGCAAGAAGACAAGTACCAAACTCATGCATATACTATTCTTTATTACGCATATTCTTCCCAATTTTTTTTCCACATAACTTCTATGTATGCAAACCTTATGATATTGTTTTCCGGATAATTATCAAAAGAAAAGAGCATCTGATTGAAAGCTATACATGCATGGCAATTAAATAAGAGAACTCCTATAGCTCAACACAGATATTTATATGCTTCAGGACAATGAAAGTTTATACCCCAATTAATGACAAGAAGAATTCTATTTTACAAAATAATTACACATGCATGTGAGATTGTTAAGATTGCATTTGAAGTAAGTGAAGAATGCACTCCTATTACCGCGGCTGCAAGAGAATTTCTTCAGCGTCTGCTTCGATATCCCAGTGAGCAGAGATAACAATTCCCTTTTGATGTTGTCTTCTTTCTTTTCCAAGCCTACTAACTTCCACCCAAAAGAATTTCTAAATCAATAATATATATCCCCTATATTATGCATTTCAGAAGTCTATTAATGTTCTCCCCCAAACTAACCATTTCTTTCCTCTTTCTAATATCCTCATTTTATGCGCAACCCCCAAAGAAAGGCTTGCCATGTTATTCTATTAACTTCTCTATTTCTTCCATAACCGTTTCCGGATATGAATGGAAATTTTAACTTTTATTATTAAATTTGAAATCCATTCTTTTTTGTATTAATAATTAAATAATCAATTTCTGGGTTATGACATCCTTCTCCCCTTAGACAATGCATCGTCCCGATGCATGAATAGGAACATATCATATGAAATAATTTAAACATATGAGGAAGAATTCGTTAAATGCAAATCCATCTTTTCTTTTGTTTTCACAACATTTAGGATAGTGTAAGAATGCAAAAATCACTGAGAATTATTTGTCCTAATAGCAATATCATGACTTGGACTTGCTGTGGGAATTATGCTCTACTTTTCAATTCTCCATGCATTCAAAATTTCTTAAAGAAGTAACACACATGTTCATCAAATAATTTTTGTAAAGATAGTGTACGTACACATTTAAAGAAAACACCAAACATAATTTGGTTACCAAGCATCACAAAAACTTCTAGTGAGTGTGTGGATTCCATTGCTACCATCTAGTTTTTTCAAGGTTAGGCTACCTCTTGTTAGAATAGTCCCAAAGGATAACTGAGAGGTGGGGGGGTGGGGTGAATCAGTTATCAATAACTTTAATTCTTTTTCTTCTTTAACTTCATAATACAACAAAGTAAATGCTTAATCAGATAACACAGTACACAACACATAATTTGATTACGGGGAAACCAAATGGTAAAAACCCCGGTGGGAATTAGCACCCACAATGAACTATACTTGTTTATAGTAATCCCTGTTAGAAGATATTTAAACCCTGTTAGGAGTTGTACTTTACAATGCAATAAGTATAGCGACTTGGTTAAGGGTCGAACCCTGTTAGGAGTCTTTTACAAATAACCCTGTTAAGGGTGGTGGACTCACTGTCCAAAAGCTCACTGCTTAATGGTGAAGGCTACAACCTTCTGTATAACAGATATGCACTATATATGATGATGAACTGTAGAGTAGACCTACTGTCTTGATCAGTTCCAGTGTATTACAATCTTTCACTTCTTCTTCACATAGACTCTTGATGAATGAACCACATCTGATATTCTACTCTGTACATCTTCTGTCACTTTTCGTATCATTCACACTTAGCGTATCACAATTGACTTTCTATAAGTATCTTCCTCAAAGTATGAGATCATGGGACCTGTAAGACAACTCTTCATAACATCCTTGTCGGCTCTACTAAGCACACAAGCATAA
>MU225743.1:709292-719865 GCA_018584345.1 Thuja plicata | reverse complement strand
AAAACCCCGGTGGGAATTAGCACCCACAATGAACTATACTTGTTTATAGTAATCCCTGTTAGAAGATATTTCAACCCTGTTAGGAGCTGTACTTTACAATGCAATAAGTATAGTGACCTGGTTAAGGATCGAACCCTATTAGGAGTCTTTTACAAATAACCCTGTTAGGGGTGGTGGACTCACTGTCCAAAAGCTCACTGCTTAATGGTGAAGGCTACAACCTTTTGTATAACATATATGCACTATATTTGATGATGAACTGTAGAGTAGACTTGCTGTCTTGATCAGTTCCAGTGTATTACAATCTTTCACTTCTTCTTCACATAGACTCTTGATGAATGAACCACATCTGATATTCTGCTCTGTACATCTTATGTCACTTTTCGTATCATTCACACTTAGCATATCACAATTGACTTGCTATAAGTATCTTCCTCAAAGTATGAGATCATGGGACCTGTAAGACAACTCTTCATAACATCCTTGTCGCCTCTACTAAGCACGCAAGCATAATTACAACTGCGCAAGTATAAACTGAATAGACGCGACACTTCACTAAGTCGGCTTCACCAAATCAACTCAAACAACACGATCTTGATGTAATATGATAGGCGTGTTTAACCAAAGATAGTTAAATCATAACTAACCATGAATGTATTCACGCATATCCTGAAGATAGGCACAACTCAAGAAACACGTCAAACACGTTGGCTCTGTACAGATACACTTCCAGAACTGTAACTTCCAATAACAGAATTACACAACTTGACTGAAACATCATATCTGGATCTGCATGTATGAACATAACATAATAAAATGTTAACAACATGTATCTAACCACGCAAGTCTTTATGTCAAAATTCTGATAAGTACATATATAATTACTACTGTGTATTATATATTGTCATCAATGACAAACATACAATCAATCAACTAAACAGAATCAAATCTCCAACACCTCTCTCCGATAATATTCCCCTTTCTTATGATGTAGTGTTCCATATGTTATATTCATAGGAACAACACCAAAGCATCAGTTCATGTCATTATCATAATCAAAACAAACTCTATCATACCCTTATTTCATTTCTTTTATAAATGAACTTGCATAATACCTTAAAATCACAACAAAGCACACACATACCTGTGCTTTCCTTACCATACCTTGCCATCCCATTGAAATGACCACATTATTCGATACTTCATATTAAGTTCCTGTCATCCTCATATGTTTACACTCACAATACTTTTAGCTCATTCACAATGTCAATGTCTCAAAAGGAGAAAATATTTTAATTTTCAATATCAAGGGACAACATAATCATATACACATTATAATTTCTTAACTCAATTTAGATATAGATCATAACTTGATCTTAAATAACTAAAATAAATCATGATACATACCATCTAGAACATGTGGTACGCTCTAAGTGAGACAATCAGCCATGCATGCTCACAAATCACCTATAAGATTAGTGGATCCATTTTTCCATTTATGTGACCTAGGCTCTCATGCCCATCTTGTCACTATAGTACTTAATAGAGAAGTTTTAACTCAATACATCATAAGAAATATGTTTTTATCTCTAAGACAGTATAGTCAAATAACTGTTACAGATCTTAACATAAATAAGCATTCATAATTTCATCTATATAGCTGTGCTTAATTCAGGCATAAGTATTTCACTACATCCTGATAATTCATCATTACATAAAATCAAATGCATCAAGTATGTCATACATAAAGAATATACATCAGAATAAAGATCATTAAAGTCAATCATGAAACAAGATACATAAGTTTCATCAGACAATTGTCCCTCTATAGATCCATGTCTCATAAGAGCTCGGACCAATGTTCCTCTATAGATCCCTATCTCATAAGACCTTGGATAAATGTCCCTCTAAAAATTCCTGTTTCATAAGACCTCGGACAAATGTCCCTCTAAAAATCCCTATCTCATAAGACCTCGGACAAATGTCCCTCTAAAAATCCCTGTCTCATAAGATCTCGAACAAATGTCCCTCTAAAAATCCCTATCTCATAAGCCCTCGGACGACTATCCATCAGCTATCTTGAGATGGGAGTGTGGCTCAGACATTTTTTTGCCCAACCATAAAGCCTTACACTTCCTTGGGATTCTACCTCCTCGCAAAATTCCCAACCCTGCAGCCTATAAAAATAGAAAAGGCAGGGGGTATCTGGTGCAGCCGCAAAACTAACTACAAAGCACATATGCCTAATGTAGAACATAATCACGGATGTGGCAGGGAGATGAAACATAGGTAGCATATTCAAGAAAACATATGCAAACAACTTTGGCCAAAGTATTTTAATACCAGATTTCTACTGGCAGGTAGAGTGAAAAAGGAAACATCATTTCTACCCTTCTCTGTTTTGTCCACATCCAGCATCCCTCACCGAAAGGTAACCTTTCCAATGCAACTCATGCATATCATATAATTAATTTTCATACAATAATGTATTAAACAGATAAGTGGAAAGCACACAACAAGTCAACTAGTCAAAGGACCATGCCTTTCATCATGAACAATCTCATTCATCATAGGAAAGCACATAATTTGAGCCATCTGGCCAAGTAAAACATAATACACAGGAAGGATTTATTGACCATTATGTCAAGAACACCAATAGTGTATTAACACAAAATAATTCTAGTCCATTTTCATCAAGAGATGCCAACCAACTTGTCGAACATCGAGTGCATCAAAATAATACATCAAGCTCAAATACCTCAAATATAATTTCACGCAATTACTCATGCATCATTACCCATGTGCTAGTAATACTATACTAGGGTCATAAAATGTACCCTTCTCATGGAATCCTTCATCTCAAGAATATCCATCCACTGCTCCTCATAGTATCGAAAACTCACATCAAGCATATTCATCAATGCTAATTATTTCTTGCATTGCATATCTAATATTCATAACCATGTTCATGGTAATGTACTTTGAACTTTTCACATGTGATAAAAACACATTTCAAGCAAGGTAGGAATGAGAATGGTATGTTCTTTGCAATCTACTCCCTTATACATTCTATCAATGTTCCACATTGAACATGATAGAGAACATCACTTCACATCACAAGACTAGCAACATAAAATACACATCCTAACCACCTCAAGATCATAAGAAATTTCAAATCCAAAGTTCGCAAATTTCAACTCAAAATCACAAAGATGAGAAAAATCAATAGAAATAAATGTGAACAAGAACCATATTCTATAAATACACAAAATTTGGTGGCTAGATAGTAACAATAAAACTAAGAAAAAATTCAAGCTAGTCCTTCATCACTTTCAAAGTTGAAAATAGCATAACCAAAATGAAAACTAGTTCACATATACAGAGTGACTATCACTAGCCACAAAGAGGGAGTAGAAGCTACACGACACCTTGCGTCCAAGGTGCGCTTATGAACATGACCAAACACTCAAAAAACATACATCCCAAAGATCACATCACTATATAGCATCACATGCCATTGGTTTATGTAACATAATATTGATAATTCTCTCTATTTTCTTTTTTTTTTGTTATATCTTTGCAACATGCAATTACTTTTGCAAAATTTCATGGTTTTTCTTTTACATGACATGTTAGGTTCTTTTCCCAAGAATCTCCTGAAGATCTAGTTCCATAATATTTTTTCTCAAACGAACTATCTCGTCATTTCATTTTATTTCCCTTGCATCACACATGAAAAATGTGTCATTGCACAATATCGTACATACTTATATAATTTTCCTTCATCCTAGCCTCAATCTTTGGCATGTATATTCATATACTTAGTGTAAAAGTCGATCATCAATTAACTGCACCAATAAATCATGGAGATTTATTGCCTTTCTTGCTTCACACATGTAGAGATTAGACATTTAACCTTAAGTGCATCACACACACCATAGTTCCAATCTGAGCAACAGAATTACACCAATCAAAAGTACACCATTTTCAAGCACTTCATAAATATTTCCATATTTATAGATTAGGGAGAGAGCAAGGACAAACAAGAAGCCTCTCTCACACACACACAAGAGGTAATATCCTGAAAATGATTGTTTTCACTTGTATAACTCAACACAAGAGTTAAATCCTTTCCTTTTGTCAGGAGAAACCATAACTAGGAGTCTCAATGATCAACACATATGACTATCACTTATGTACATAGTTTGAGCATTAGTTGACTTACATAGATTGTGCGACTAAGGGTCACAACTAAGCATAGTGAATTCAAGGCCCTAGAGTGGAACCTAGAGCTCTAATACCATATGTAAGAATTGTGACCTCGACAAAGGTGCCACATCAGCAATATCCACAAGACAAGGGAGTCGGTCAACTAAGTCAAACGTCGGCTATACAAGTCGACAAAAACAAATGATTTGCCTTAACATCAAGAAAGAAAAACAAGGTTCGACCAAACACTGTAGAATAGATTATGCGACACATGAGTCCATAATAAAGAAGAATGTCAACCAACTGTCGAAAACACCCAATACATCACATGTCATAAAACATTAAAGACATAACAGAATTCGACCAACTTGTCGAATTAATAAAAGCAAAGAGAGACTTCGACCAAACTGTCGAAGTGCAACCAACATAAGATCTTAACTTGAAAAGTAGCAGAGATATACAAGAGTCATCGCCTGACTTCCATAAGAGTGCAATATAAATACAATAGAGCAATGGTCAATACAAGATCCATAGTATGATATACATGATGATCTTCCTATCAAGAGCTCCAGAGACTTGCTACACACAAACATGAGGGCGAGAATATTGTAGGAGTGCATTTCCACCCTACCATGAAGCAATTACGCTTCCCCAGAATCTTTCCTAACATGAAAGATACCCAGCCCAGCTCGAGGTAGTCTAAACAAGAAAAACTGAGAGGAGTAATGGAATTGGTGCATATAAACTTATCAACTTTATATAATGAAATTAAAGCATTCCAATGCCTTAGCAAACAAAATCCTTCTCTGAGTAGTCTAAACATCTGCAAGTTCTCATTTCTATCTCATATAGAAATATTCAGAGATGGTTCCAAAATCATAACTGTGCAATCAATGTTACAATAGAGAATTACCAACTCATAAAGCATCATACTCTTTGTCTTTGAATTACACATATAAGTACATAAAGGAATCCAAAACATTTTCCATAAAGAAATATTCCTTTCATAACTAAGATAGGACAATCATACAGAGTTCATGGAATCCAAATGCAAATCCATAAAAATACTCATAGTCATGCAGAAGTTATCATATTCCTAACAATAGATAACAAAAGCTATCATGTTGCCCAAGAACAGTTATACAATAGAAATCATCACCCTTCTAACATCAGTACAAACACCTCAAGTTCTCAATTCCAACTCATATAGGAAAATCAAAGATAACTCAAGAAGTTCAACTATGCATTTACTGTTTAGAATAGGGGTTGTCGACTCACAATACTTTGTAAAAGCCTATGTGCTTTAAAAACATCATGAGGAGTAACAAAGACTCATAACATTTCCTAAATAGGATTATTTATTTCTTGACTGGAACAAATCAATCATTAGAGAGTTCATAAATGTGGGACAGTAGATGTAAGATCAATCAAGTTCTGTAAGCAGACTAAACACAATCTTTGCATAAAGAACTAATATTATGTTCATATTAGGACTCCATTTATAAGGCCATAGGACACTCATTGGCCCTGTCTCACTATTGTTAAAAGTATGAACATGCTAGCTTGATAGGTTTGAAGGATTAACTGATGTGCCATTTATATCCTTAATAAAAGTTCAGCATAACTAACATCGCAGTTATTAAAGGTGATTGAAGCTATATTTCTCTTTCTTTTCAGCTCAAGAAGTATCAAGTGGAAAGCGAGATATCAAAATAATTAAATTATCTGATCTATCTTATAACATAAAATAGATAATTTTTAGTTGAATAGTCCATTTCTTCATAGGAAGAATCCTCAAGGAAAAAGATGGTTACTCATTTCCTGTGTTTGATAAACTTAGTTTTAGAAATTCAACTGATACAGAAAGAAAACATAATTCTAGACTTCTCTCTCATAATAAGGATTTATTCCAAATTTTGGGTCTCAGATTCTATATAAAAATTAAGATCAACTATAAGACATTATTCAAGTAACTTGGAAGCCAACACAACAACAAATTGGCTAGTTAAATAAGCCTTGAAAAACCTACAATGATCTCAAAGGTCAACATACAGAACCATGTTCTCATAGACTCTGTATTAATTGCATTGACAGATGGAACACTCTCTAGCTTTGTCTACAATTTAGTGACCACCGTAACTCTATATATATAGCCACGACCTCACATTGATCACACTGACACTGAAGTAGAGACTAGGCTCAAAGTTAAACTTAAATTCTCTGTAATATCCTTTGCTACAAAATTCATTGAGCTTCCTCCTCGTTCAGGAGGTTAGTAAAAAATCACTTACACACATCCGTGAATAATCAGATATATATTATATACATAAAAATTGCCCAGACTTAATTGCATTCCATGATGTTCATAAAGGAATTCTATGCAAGTTATATTTGTAGCAATAATACACTAGTAATAAACAGTGGAAAAAAAATCATTTGTGAACACGACACACAATATAGATTACAGTCAAACTATACCTTTGGTAGGGTTTATCTAGAATTAATGTACTCTAAATATTTATGAGTTTGGGAGGATATGTAAATGGGAGGATACAATTACAACCTATTTGAATGTCAGGAGACATATTTCTCACCGCATAGTATCCAGTGATAGGTTACATGAATAAATACTCTCAGTCTGAGTTTCTTAGCATTAGCTTTGCTTAATTTTTTTTTAACAGGCTCAACACTAATATAAGTAAATTGAGCACCATGCGTATGCTCCTACGACAGTTGGGAATTTGATGGTTTGTTTTGCAAGAAGACAAGTACCAAACTCATGCATATACTATTCTTTATTACGCATATTCTTCCCAATTTTTTTCCACATAACTTCTATGTATGCAAACCTTATGATATTGTTTTCCGGATAATTATCAAAAGAAAAGAGCATCTGATTGAAAGCTATACATGCATGGCAATTAAATAAGAGAAGTCATATAGCTCAACACAGATATTTATATGTTTCAGGACAATGAAAGTTTATACCCCAATTAATGACAAGAAGAATTCTATTTTACAGAATAATTAAAGTCTGCATTTGAAGTAAGTGAAGAATGCACTCCTATTATCGCAACTGCAAGAGAATTTCTTCAGCGTCTGCTTCGATATCCCAGTGAGCAGAGATCACAATTCCCTTTTGATGTTGTCTTCTTTCTTTTCCAAGCCTACTAACTCGCCCCCCCCCACCCAAAGAATTTCTAAATCAATAATATATATCCCCTATATTATGCGTTTCAGAAGTCTATTAATGTTCTCCCCCAAACTAGCCATTTCTTTCCTCTTTCTAATATCCTCATTTTATGCGCAGCCCCCAAAGAGAGGCTTGCCATGTTATTCTATTAACTTCTCCATTTCTTCCATAACCGTTTCCCGATATGAATGAAATTTTTAACTTTTATTATTAAATTTGAAATCCATTCTTTTTTGTATTAATAATTAAATAATGAATTTCTGGGTTATGACATATAATAACCACTTTTTATTCAATTTTTAATATTAGAAATTAAATTATTGAGTTTTCTCACAAATTATAGTACCATATAATTCAAAATATTACACTACATG
The DNA here is from genome assembly GCA_018584345.1 of Thuja plicata. Lineage (NCBI taxonomy): Eukaryota > Viridiplantae > Streptophyta > Pinopsida > Cupressales > Cupressaceae > Thuja > Thuja plicata. The sequence goes on along the minus strand of MU225743.1, from coordinate 712,089 downwards.
TTCCAATTCTATCTCAAGCAGTAATAATTGATTTATTAACATTGAGAATTCAATTAATTCACAGGCAATTAATAATAACATACTATTTAAAATGTTGCAATTTACATGTTCAAGAACCGTCACAAGTAATAATCCCATGCATTTTCTGCTTAAATTTAAGCACTTAGAGTGTTCCCATGCAAGTTTTCAATCATAGGAAAAGGATAGATTGGAATCTTTCCCTATTTTAGTGGAGCGGCTATAATTTAAGAATCAAAATTAAGCATTGAAAAAATATGGGGGGCTGGAAATAAGCAGCCACTGCTTATTGGAAAAATTCTATGTGGCTTCACAAAATTCTTTCCCTCCTTTTTTTATTTATTGCCTTTTTAAATGAATTTTCTGTGCAAAAACATATTGTTACTAATTTTATTCTAAATAACAATTAAAGATTAAATAAGCAGTGAAATTTTATAGGCATGGGGCCACCACCTCCACAAATTGCTGTTAAAAAAATTGAACAGCAGCTGCTAACCAAAATAAGCTTAGCAGCTACATGAAAACCTGCTCTAATTGTTGAAATGTGAAGTCTCTTGAATTTTCTTTGTAACTGTCTCACTTGCAACAGTTCAAATGGAAACAAAAGCAGTTCCAGTAAAAAAACAAAAATCATTTCCACCGTAGAAAAACTTGGTGATGCCTCATGAAAATATGTGAATCTTGCGATCAGATAACAACTGGTATTAGAGGTAGATAGGGGGAGGCAGTACAGAAGGGTGTGTTGGAGGAGATTTGTATATCTCCCTTCAATGGTGTAATCCGCAGTGGTGACTAAGAAGAATGAAGCCAATGGAGGAGGTTCCTTGGGCATTATCAGAGCATCGGATGAGGAAAGGCAATGAGCATCGGATGTTGATTACAAAATTTTCCAAAGAAGCATGAAGTCTACACCTGGCCAAATAAAACTTCATTTCAGCATGGTTGGATCTGCGTGGCATAAGAGCAAGGATCTGTAGAGCTGTTGTGTATCGCAGATCTGAAATACAATTGTAAGTATTTGACTGAAATCATTGTAATTTTAATTTGGTCTGGTTGTTGAAATTTGAGTGAGAAAATTAGCACAAAAGGTTGTAAAAAATAAATTTAAAAACTTTTAAAAATGGAGAATTAAAAAATTTTCAGGCCAACACTTCGGAATGTGGAAATTGTAACTCAAAGCTCTCCTCATTCAGAAGGACCTTTCGATTACAATGGAAGGAAAAACAAAAAAGCCAACTAGCATGACTGATGAAGATTGGGATAAACTGGATCAGAAGGCTGTGGCTACAAACTTTTTTTCATTATCCAACAATAATGTTATGTTCAATGTATAAACACAAACGACATCAAAAGGACTTTGGAATTGTCTATCAGAGTTGTATGAGAGACCTTTTTGCATCGAACAAGGTATTTTTAATAAAAAAATTGTATAATTTAAAAATGCAAGAAGGTGGTTATGTCACATCATCTAAATGAGTTTAATATTTTGGTTATGTCACAAATCATCTAAATGAGTTTAATATTTTGGTTAGTCAGTTGTCTCCAATAAGCATTACAATATAGGACGAGATAAAGGCTATCTTGTTTATAGTTGGGAAGGAGTTGTTATGGTTATTAGTAACTCGGCCTCTAACCCAAAGGGCATGCTAAAATTTGATGATGTTGTAGGAGTTCTTTTTAGTGAGGATATGAGAAGGAAAACTCATAGAAATTCATCAGGTGTTGCTTTAGTAGCTAGCAACAGAGGGAGAACATATCAACAAGGAAAGGATAATAAAAGGAAATGATCAAAGTCTACTAAGAGATCCCAATCCAAAAGAAAAAAAGGTGTTTGTTGGCATTGTGGTAAGGAGGGTCACATAAAGAAAAATTGTTGGACCTTCTAGAATAAGAAGACTGAAAATCAATCTAAAGATAATGAGGTAAATACAACTTCTGAAGAAGAAGGTGATGCTCTTATCTTATCTTCAAGTGATGCTACTGTAGATGTTTGGATACTTGATTCAGGAGCATCATTTCATGCAATGTCTTCAAAAGATTGTTTTAGAAATCACCAAGCAGACAACTTTGGTGAGGTTTATCCTGGTGATGATGAACCTTGTAGTATCACTAGAAAATGATATGTTATACTGAAGATGAAGTATGATAACCTTTGGTTGCTGAAAGATGTGAGGCACGTTCCTCAACTAAGAAGAAACCTAATTTTAGTTAGACAATTAGATGCTCTTGGATATAATGTTATGTTTGGAGTAGGAGCATAGAAGGTAACATAAGGAGCATTGAGCATAGCAAGAGGAAGCAAATATGGTACATTGTATGTACTAGAGGGCCAGATTGAAGTGGGAGTTACAGTGGCAATAGCAGATAGCACAACAAAGTTTTGGCATAAAAGGCTCGGTATATGAGCCAGAAGAGACTTGAGGTTTTGAAGAACAAACTTCTAGGTTTGAAAAAAGTGGATATGGAGTTATGTGAGCATTGCATCTACAACAACAAAAAGAGGACAAGATTCTCTAAAAAGGAACACAAAATGAAGACACGACCATTGGAGCTAGTGCATTCAAATGTCTTTGGCCCCACAAAGGTACCATCTATTGGAGGTTTACATCTATTTTGTTACTTTTTTGGATGATTTAACTAGGAAGGTTTGGGTTTATATGATGAAAAAGAAGTCAGAAGTTTCAGAGAATTTGATCATTATTTTTACCAAAGTAATGTCACTTTTTAATCATCTTGATTATTATAATTAATATCACAATTATATATATATATATATATA
>MU225743.1:687781-706562 GCA_018584345.1 Thuja plicata | reverse complement strand
AATAAAATATAGTTTCTAATACAACAACAGTTTATTTATGAGAAATAATTTTATAAGTTTAATCTATAACACAAGAACTACATATTAATGATTTCAATATCAAATCATTTTATGTCCTTTAAAACTCATCCACCCCAAAAGAAAAGTCAGATAGAAAATAAAACAAAATAAATAAATACTAAAAATTAATTTCTATAAAAAAATAATTCATAAATTATTTATCTTATCATAATAAAATATTTTATTATAAATCAATTCTATAATTTTTAAAATTTAATAAATAAAAATCGAAATAAAATACATTATGAAATCAAGTTTCCAAATTTTTGTAAGGTTTGAAATTAAATTTTGTTTTCGATATAGCCAAATCCCACTAAAAACAGGGCAATAAAAGTCCGGAAAGTGCAAAAGCACGAGCAGAGGACATCGTTAAAACGACAACAAATAATGTGTGTAACTAGTAATGGTAAAATGATGTAAAAACATTTGTAAAAATCTAATGTAAAAACATTTGTAAAAATCTAAAAAATAATCAACGGTTTTAGACGCTGCAATTGTCTTGCACGTCCCTTGAGGAATACAGACCGTAGATTTTAAAAGTCAGCAGATCATTTTCATATAAAGGAACGCCTTCGGCGTAATTATAGTACTATTAATAAATAGGAAAAAAATGTCACATTGGGTGCACATTTTCTGCCCCATAGACATGACCTTGTTTGTGGGTGGTCTTAATCTTTCTATTTTATAATTAGAATTATAAAAACTGTTTGCATTTGGAACGTTTGCATTGGATGCTTCTCAGGTAAAGGATGGGTCTTCCAAAGGTTCTTAAGTGTGATGATGTTGTGATTCAAATGTCATATTGAGTCATATTGATTCATATTGTTTCACAATGGTGATCATGATACATTGGTATAGCAACTAATGCATATTCAACATGATACAAGACACGGTATAAAATGGATGCATTGTTTCAGAATGGTGATCATGATATATTGGTATAGCGACTAATGCATACTCAACATGATACAAGACATGGTATAAAATGGATGCATATCACTATGCTATACATGTTTAGATTGTTAATATGGTTCATTTGGTTACATGTCACATGATCATTATATACTACATTGGTCACATCATATGATACATGTTATATGATCATTGGATTATGGTATTGGTTATTTGTTGTTATAGTACGCACATGTAATATTCTTAATTGGCAGTGGTACATGTACACGGTGATACAAATTATTTTTTGGTACAGGTAAAGAGTGATACATATGGTTGGCTTGACATTGGCATTACTATTTGATGGGGAGCTCCTCTCCTAGAGCCTCTTAGCTCTCTCCAAGTCCTTCTCCTGGACTTCCTTAGGGTCTCTCCTCTACCCTACCTAGACGATAATCTCCTAATCCCCTAACTCACTAGGAACTCTCCACCAATTTCAACTCTTTTCTATACTCCTCTCCATAGCTCTCTAACATTCATGGTTCCACTAACCATCTACCACCCCTATGGTGTCAAACTCTTAAGGATGGCTTCCTCAATTCTCTCTAGGTCTAGTTCCCTCTATATGGATTCAATTTTGTGAGTTTCCCATTCATTTTCCAAACAGGTTCTAAAATCTAGCCTTTTAGGCCTTTTAGCCTTTTAGGCCTATTAGCCCTCCAAAACACAGAAAAGGTGATTTTTCTCCTAAAATCCCTTAACAACCCTACAAAAAAATCCCATATTATTTGTGGATTTTTCTTCCCCTTCAGGATTTTCTAGGTCTTTGGTTCACTACTGTCCGTACAATGGACTTTTGCTAAACCCCTAAAAACAAGGGTTTCTAGGGCATGAGAACTGGCCTGGCTTCTTATTCTTCTTTCACTGATCTAGTGAACTCCTCTGAACACCTCCTTCCATCAGAAGGCTTGGACCTCATGCCCCTACACTCCTCCAACATTGATTGGCACACACCAATCACATTGCAACCTCCATTGTTGCTGCACTGTTTAGACACCCTAGCCAGAATGACTAATACTCGCCTAGGGCCTGATTGTTTTCAAGCTTCCCCTGCACACAAATACTCCACAAGCCATATATACAAAGTATATACAAGGCTCTAATGGATTCCAAGTGGTCATGGAGTTTGAACCACGTGAACACCAAAGAAACCCTTCTTTTACATGACTGGACCAAAACTGGCCAATGAACTTGCAAAACACAAAAGATTTAACAAAGCTTAACCAGAAAGTTTAATCTAACAAACTAATGCCACACAGAACTTGGAAACTACATTGTAAACACTATCCAATCATTAATTCATTCCATTCAATCCAATCAAGTGGTGGATGATGGCTCTGTCACTAATTATAGTGTAAAAATTCCTCTTCTCTAACACCAGTCCGTACAAAATGAACTCTAACTGTGAGATTAGGGTTGGGAACACCTTATATACCTCCATCCCATATGTTTAGACCCTCTGGTCAGGATTTGGGCACCATAAGTGCCGATTCCTAAAAACTAGGAAAATGTTGTCATGACAACTTTGACAACTTTTTGTCAAAATAGCAATTTTCACATTTTGAGTGTCCTAATTGGTTTCAAACCTTACCAATTGACCTCAAATGACTAAAGAACACTAAAACCTTAAAAATATTCCCACTTTGGGACTTTGGTCAACTCTTTGACTTTTGAGTTGACTTCTAGATTCTAGACCCCTAGAATCAACTAGACTTAACACATCAACCCCTAACCTTTCCTAACACTAACCACACTTCAAAATCACACTAGGGACTTTATATTCTAGTCCTTATTCTTGGATGGTTGGCCAAACCAACATACAAGCCAAAATGTTCAAAGATCTACCTAAAGACCTTAGGGTGCTCCTGCACCATCCTCCCCCTGCAACAAGAAAGTCAAGGTTCCCGTGGTGTCAAGAACTCCTCACTGATTCCATGCTTCTTGAAGTCACTCTTAGCTATCCAAGTGGCTTCTGACTTTGGTTTTTGTCTCCACTTCACTAGATGCTCCATATAGACTTTGTGTCTTGTCTTCTTCTTCACCCTTGAATCCAATATATTCTCCACTTGTGGCTTGACTTGTTCCAGAGTTTTGAACTCTCCCATGTCCTTATGCACCTCTGTACTGTACTGCAACTCATCCATCTTTGGTCCCTTATATCTGATCAAAATTTCACATTGAATATTGGAGAAATTGACATCTCCTTGGGTAACTCCACCTTATAAGCATTAGGCCCATACTTAGCCAATATCTTGCAAGGTCCAATTCTCTTCATCTGTAGTTTACTAGGTATTCCCTTTTGTAATCTTTCTTTATTCGGGAACACCATCACTAGTTCACCCACTTCAAACTGCAAATCTCTTCTTCCCTCATCTCTTTTTGCCTTCAACTTCTGATTTGATTCCATTAAGGTCCTCTTTACCTATTCATGGACTTCCCTCATTGATTGGGCGAAGTCATCAGCATGTCCACTAACTCCCTCATATCCTTTGAGGTCTCTAAGCTCCATCACACCCCTTGAATGTGCCCCATACACAATTTCAAATGGACTTTTGCATGTAGTCCTATTTGTGCTATCATTATAGGCAAATTCTTCCTGTGGTATTTCTTTCTCCCATCCTTTTCCATATTCCTTTGTCAAACACCTAAGTAGGTTCCCAAGTACTCTATTGATCACTTCAGTCTGCCCATCCGTTTGAGGATGATAGGCAGATCCATGAGACAAGTTTGTGCCTAGTCTCTTCCATAGGGTCTTCCAAAAGTGACCCATGCACTTCATATCCCTATCTGCAACAATTCTCATTGGTAGGCCATGTATCCTTACTACTTCTTTGAAAAACAAGTATGCAATATGGCTGGCATCATGTGTTGTTTTGCATGGTATGAAGTGGCTCATTTTGCTAAACCTGTCTACCACTACAAATACACTGTCTAAACCAATTGGAGTTCTAGGTAACCCCACTATGAAGTCCATACTTATGCACTCCCAAGGTCTACTTGGGATGGGTAATGGCTGGTAAAATCCTGCATTGGATGAAGTGCCTTTAGCCTTCTGACATATGCCACACTGCTCCACATATCTCCTCACTTCCTTCTGCATCTTTGGCCACCAATAAAACCTTTCCACTAGGTCCAATGTCTTATTTAGTCCAATGTGTCCACTTAGACTCCCATTATGTTTCTCCTAAATGAGGTTCTCCCTCATTGAGCCTTTTGGAACACAAAGTTGCTTCCCTTTGAATAGCAATCCATTCTGCAATGAATACTCTACAAACTCACTATGAAAGTGATTCTCAAAATTCTGACACACCTTGTATATCTCTGAGAAATTTGAATCTCCCTCATATAGGTCCTTAAAACCTTCAACTCATGTACTTTGCAATTGAATCTCTTGTATGGTGAGGAGTCTCCTACTAAGAGCATCTGCAACTTTGTTTTGCACCCCCTCCTTATGCTTTATGGTAAAGGTGTAAGATTGTAGGAACTCCATCCACTTGATGTATCTCAAGCTAAGCTTGTCTTGAGTGTTTATATAACTCACTTCTTGGTTGTTTGTTAAGACAACAAACTCTTTGGGCAAAAGAAAATGCCTCCATTTCTTTAAGGCTTGTACAAGAGCATATAGCTCCAAGTCATAGGAAGAGTACCTAGACTTAGCCTCATTTAGCCTTTCACTAAAAAAGGCCACATGCCTACCTTCCTGACTTAAGAAAGCTCCTATTGCAATGCTACTTGCATCACACTCAACAATGAATGGTTTGTCAAAGCTTGGTAATAGTAATATAGGCTGAGTAGCCACTTCCTTCTTCAACCTTTCAAATCCATCATCAGCTTCCTTTGTCCACACAAACTTTGTTTTCAGCCCTCCTTTTATAGTCTCTAGGACTGGAGCATAAATCTCACTGAATCTCCTAATGAACTTCATATAGAATTGGCCTAACCCATGGAAGCTCCTAACTTTAGTCCATGTCTTAGGAGTAGGCCAGTTCAATATGGCCTCTACTTTATCCTTATCCATTTTTAAGTCACCTTTGGAAACCACAAAGCCAAGGTAGATTAGCTCTTCTTTCATAAACTCACTCTTCTCAAGGTTTATAGTGATTTTCTCTTCCTGCAACTTCTTCAACACTAACTCCAAGTGTTTCATGTGATCCTCTTTAGTTTTATTGAAAATTAGGATTTCATCTAGGTTGACAACTACAAAAACTCCTATATAGTCCTTCAAAACTTCATTCATCACTCTCATAAAGGTGCTTGGTGCATTGGTAAGCCCAAAGGGCATCACTAACCATTCACACAATCCCTCTGTAGTCTTAAATGCAGACTTCCACTCATCACCCTCTTTCATCCTAATTTGATAGTACCCACTCTTCAAATCAATTTTAGAGAAGTACTTAGCGCCCCCAAGCAATCCATCAAGTCTTCTATTCTAGGAATTTGAAATCTATAACTGATAGTTATCCCCTAGAATCAATACACATTCTCCACTTGCCTCCTTTCTTACGAGCCAACACCATTGGGACATCACAAGGGCTGATGCTTTTCCTAATCAATCCTTGATCCAACAACTCTTGCACCTGCCTGGCTATCTCCTTGTTTTTCTATGGTGTCATCTTGTATGCAGCTTTATTTAGAAATGATGCTCCTGGTATGAAGTCAATTTGATGACTTATCTCCCTCTTTGGTGGTAATGAGGCCAATGTACCCTCACAAATTATGTCTTTGAACTGATCGAACAATTCCCTCACCTCTTTTGGTATAAGTGCTTGTTTATGAGTCTCCTCCTCCTTTGGATTTAGCAAAATTATATAACCAACTTCATCATCTTTCATATCCTTTATAAATTCTTTCCCACTCATCAACATGACACTAGATTCTTCCTTCTCCACTATGTCTTCTTCTAGTATGGATTGTATCTTGAATGTTACCCCATTTTTCTTGAAGGTGCACTTATTATCCTTCCCATTATGGACAACTTCTCTGTCATACTGCCACAGTCTGCCAAGAAATAGATGGCAAGCATCCATTGGCAACACATCACATAGTATCCTATCATGATACTTTCCAATAGCAAACTCTACCCACACTTGTTCATTCGCCAATATGTTTTGACCCTTATTCAACCATGTAACTTTATAGGGACATACATGTGGGATTTTGGTGAGCTTCAACTTCTCAACTACCTCCTCAGATATGACATTATTTTTTGACCCTGAATCAATGATCACCTTACATACATTCCCCAATATCTTGCATTTGAATCTAAAAAGAGCCCTCCTTTGCTTGTGCTCATCTTTGGTGGGTGTCTTGATTAGGATCCTTCTCAACATTAGATGTTCCCCTTTCTCTAAATCTAGACTCACCTCTGATTGTTTAGAACAATCTTCCTCTTGGACATAATCTATCTTCTTCTCTCCTTGTGAAGATGCTGGCTTATCCAGGCGCCTATATGGAGGGTGTCCTAACTGTCCACAATTGTAGCATTTCATTGAAGAAAAATGAGAGCTTCTCCCAAAGCTTCCTGATCTTCCTCTGCCACTGTTATAGGAACTTATTCCTATGTTATTGTATCCACCTCTATTATTTTTCTCTTGTCCTTGCTCTGCATATCTAGATTCACTTTTTCCTCTACTATCACTGCCTCTTCCACTTGAACCTCCTATATGGCCACCTCTGTTATCTCTACCCCTTCCCCTATTTCTTGAACTAGAATCTTGTTTCTTCTTTAGTTTCTCTTCCACTTTCAAAGCCATTTGAAAAAAAATATGAATGGAATTTAGGGTAAAGAGACTGAGTTCCTCCTGAATGTTCCACCTTAAACCATTTAGGTATCTTTCCAATTTGATACTCTCCATCTCTTGAATTCTTGATCCGAGGCAAAGTTTTTGAAACTCCTTTGTATAGGCTGGCACATCTAGGTCTTTTTGCCTAAGGTTCCACCTCTTCTTATGTAGTTGAATGTCATAGTCCTCTGGAAGGTAATTCTCCTTCACCTTTGCAACCATAGTTTTCCAATTTGATATGGGCTTCTTTCCCTCTTTCTCTCTTTCTTCCTGCAAGAACTTCCACCATGTAAGTGTTTTCCCTGTTAGTCTTGATTTAGCTATCTTCACCTTTTGGGCTTCTGTAATCCTATCACACTCGAAGTGATTCTCCATCCCTTCAAACCATTCCATAACCATTTCAGTGTCCATCTTACTAGAGAATACTGTTATTCCTTCTAGATCCTTCCCACTCAATGCCTTGAGTGCTTTGAGGAATGGTTCCTCTGGTAGAAGAGGGTCAGGCTCTGGTTCTATCTCCTCTTCTACTGGTTTCTTCCCTTTATCTTTTCCTTCATACATTTCTTCTCTCAACTTGCTGGCTGTCTCTGCAACCTCTGCCATTTTAATCTTCATTTCCTCCATTGCTTCTTCAAGAAGCCTATTCTTTATTTTTTTCTCGGACAAATCCCTGGCTAACTCTGCATTAGTTACCATGATGTTCTCACCTATGGATTCACTCCAATCTGACATGCACAATGCCACTCCCAAGCCTTTCAATGGCGCTAATACCAATTTGATGGGGAGATCCTCTCCTAGAGCCTCTTAGATCTCTCCAAGTCCTTCTCCTAGAATTCCTTAGGGTCTCTCCTCTACCCTACCTAGAGGATAATCTCCTAATCCCCTAACTCACTAGGAACTCTCCACCAATTTCAACTCTTTTCTATACTCCTCTCCATAGCTCTCTTACATTCATGGTTCCACTAACCACCTACCAACCCTATGGTGTCAAACTCTTAATGATTGCTTCCTCAATTCTCTCTAGTTCTAGTTCCCTCTCTAAGGATTCAATTTTGTTAGTTTCCCATTCATTTTCCAAACGGGTTCTAAAATCTAGCCTTTTAGGCCTTGTAGCCTTTTTAGGCCTATTAGCCCTCCAAAACACAGAAAAGGTGATTTTTCTCCTAAAATCCCTTAACAACCCTAGAAATAAATCCCATATTATTTGTGGGTTTTTCTTCCCCTTCAAGATTTTCTTGGCCTTTGGTTTCACTACTGTCTGTACAATGGACTTTTGCCAAACCCCTAAAAACAAGGGTTTCTAGGGCATGAGAACTGGCGTGGCTTCTTATTCTTCTTTCACCGATCTAGTGAACTCCTCTAAACTTATCCTTTCATTAGAAGGTCTGCACCTCATTCCCCTACACTCCTCAAACATTTATTGGCACACACCAATCACACTGCAACCTCCATTGTTGCTGCACTGTTCAGGCACCCTAGCCAAAATGACTAACACTCGCCTAGGAGCTAAATGTTTCCAAGATTCCCCTACACACAAACACTCCACAAGCCATATGTACAAATTATATACAAGGCTCTAATGGATTCCAAGTGTTCATGGAGTTTGAACCACGGGAACACCAAAGAAACCCTTCTTTTACATGACTGGACCAAAACTGGCCAGTGAACTTGCAAAACACAAAAGATTTAACAAAGCTTAACCAGAAAGTTTAATATAACAAAATAATTCCAAAAAGAGCTTGGAAAATACATTGTAAACACTATCCAATCATTAATTCAGTCCATTCAATCCAATCAAGTGGTGGATGATGGCTCTGTCACTAATTACAGTGTAAAAATTCCTCTTCTCAAACACCAGTCCGTACAAAATGAACTCTAACTATGAGATTAGGGTTGGGAACACCTTATATACCTCCATCCCATATGTTTAGGCCCTCTAGTCAATATTTGGGCACCATAAGTGCTGATTCCTAAAAACTAGGAAAATGTTGTCATGACAACTTTAAAAGTTGTCATGACAACTTTGACAACTTTTTGTCAAAATAGCAATTTTCACATTTTGAGTGTCCTAATTGGTTTCAAATCTTACCAATTGACCTAAAATGACTAAAGAAAATTAAAAACTTAAAAATATTCCCACTTTGGGACTTTGGTCAACTCTTTGACTTTTGAGTTAACTTCTAGATTCTAGACCCCTAGAATCAACTAGACATAACACATCAACCCCTAACCTTTCCTAACACTAACCACACTTCAAAATCACACTAGGGACTTTATATTCTAGTCCTTATTCTTGGATGGTTGGCCAAACCATTAACCTACAAGCCAAAATGTTCAAAGATCTACCTAAAGACCTTAGGGTGCTCCTGCACCACTATTGGTATCATCATTACAAATATTTTGGTATTGGCATTTATACTCGTACCATTATTACAGACATCTTGGTATTGATACACATTGCAAAGATATTTATTAATCAGTCATTTTTGGCCCATTCTTTTCAATGGACAGGTACAAGATGGATGGTCTTATTAACATTACATGTTTATTATATTTCACTTGTCATATTCTTGGTATCATTCAGTAGAGCATGATCTTTTTTATTGATAAGAATGTTAAGATATTTTGCACGAGGTTCATTAAGTATTTTTTGTAATTCATAAGGTATTGACACTTTATGCATCATGTCATTAATAAGAAATTGGTATCTTATCAATGTTTTGTTGATAAGTTGTCAATGACCTATTTAAACAAGATTGATAAGCTATCAATAACCTATGTTACACAAGGATAGTTAATTAATCTATGACCTACTTGCACAAGAAATAGAATAAGTCAATGAAATATTGATCTTGACCTTCTACATAACATGGTATTTATAAGGTCATTGTAAATAACAATGTTATTTGTGATTGAGGATATTAAATCTCATTAAAATGCATTTTGTATGAGACAGAACAATGTGCTTTCGAAAGGGCATTATTTGGATATTATGCAAGGAATCATTTGCTTTGACAATAAGGCATTAAAGAAGAGGTTTTATTGTTTTGTCAAAAGCATTGTTTCAGAGGCATTCTCTTAAAACCTAGTCGATATGTTAGGGCATGACTTTGGCATTAGTAAGAATTTGAGGGCTTAGATTTTAAATTATGAAAAATTGTTACCAGTTATGATTGTGAACTGTGATGGTTGCAAGAAACGTTTGGTGTAGAGTATGGTTTCTTTTCAATATTTGGTACTCATTTATGTATAGGATCTAATTTTGCACACTCAAACAAGGGTTATTAGCACCGATTTGCAATGAAAGAAATCAATCAAAATACTAAGAACAAACCTATGAACAATAAAATAACAAGCCTCAGAGAGGAAAACAAACAAATGCAAACCACAATGCTTGAAGCTTCTATTGCTTCTCTCTACTCCTTCTGAAATATTGTATGAATGGTGCTCAATATTTGCATCGGTAGCATCTGTGACTTGGGAGTGTTGAGAAAATGAGATCAAGATGATAATGATTTCTCTTTGTGCTTCGTACAAGGCTTGGTATAAGGCTTTTCCTTTGAGCTCTTTGTATTGGGACATATGATCTCCTTAGGATTTGGTATTGATTTCCCAGCGTGTGATTTTGACATTGGGGTATCTGATGGGTCCAAGGTTGGTGTTTTTTCTGTTGTTGGGATCCCTGTTGCAATAAAGATGTAGCCTTTGGAAAACGTTGACCAAATGTTGGACCTACAGAGATTGATCTGAGTTGTTGGGAAGTATTAAATCCAAATCTAGTAGGGATAAACTATAGTGTCTGGGTAGTAACAAATAGGTTGTTGCTCGCTTTGGGTGTTGATGAAATATTTTGAGTGCTTGACATGAAAGGAAATGAGGAAGATAATTGAGATAAACTGGTAACCATGGGTGCACTCAGTTGGGAACCCATTATGTTTTGGGTGGAAGATGTACTAGCTTGATTGGCTAAGCTAGCTTGGGTAGACATAGTTTGTACTGATGTCGTAGATGTAGATGATGGAATAGAAAAGACTTGAGACACCACATGATTCATTTGAGAGTTTGAGTTGTTTTTTTTCCTTCCAGTGAGTTTACGGGCCATATCGTAGATACATTGAATTCAGAAGGGAGCTTGACTCCCTTTTTTATCAACATAACTAGGAATCTCTCAGGGTTATAGATTGTTTAGATTGTTGATATGGTTCATTTGGTTACATGTTGCGTGATAATTATATACTACATTGGTCACATCACATGATACATGTTATATGATCATTGGATTATGGTATTGGTTATTTGTTGTTATAGTACGAACATGTAGTATTCTTAATTAGCATTGGTACATGTACACAATGATACATATTATTTTTTGGTATAGGTAAAGAGTGATACATATGATTGGCTTGACATTGTCATTACTATTGGTATCATGATTACAAATATTTTGGTATTTGCATTTATATTCGTACCATTATAACAAACATGTTGGTATTGATATACATTGCAGAGAAAATCATTAATCGGTCATTTTTGGCCTATTCTTTTCAATGGACAAGTACAAGATGGATGGTCTTATTAGCATTACATGTTTAATATATTTCACTTGTCATATTCTTGGTATCATTCAGTAGAGCATGATCTTTCTTATTGATGAGAATGTTAAGATATTTTGCATGAGGTTCATTAAATATTTTTGTCATTCATAAGGTATTGACACTTTATGCATCATGCCATTAATAAGAAATTGGTATCTTATCAATGCTTTGTTGATAAGTTGTCAATGGCCTATTTATACAAGATTGATAAGCTATCAATAACCTATGTTACACAAGGATAGTTAATTAATCTATGACCTACTTGCACAAGTAGTAGAATAAGACTGTGAAATCTTGATCTTAACCTTCAACATAAAATGGTATTTATAAGGTCATTGTAAATAACAATGTTATTTGTGACCGAGGGTATTAAATCTCATTAAAATGCATTTTCTATGAGTTAGAACAATGTGCTTTCGAAAGGGCATTGTTTAGATATTATGTAAGGAATCATTTTCTTTGACAATAAGGCATTAAAGAAGAGGTTTTATTATTTTGTCAAAATCATTGTTTCAGAGGCATTCTCTTAAAACCTAGTCTATATGTTAGGGAACGACTTTGGCATTAGTAAGAATTTAAGGGCTTAGATTTTACATTATGAAAAATTGTTACCAATTATCATTGTGAACTGTGACGGTTGCAAGAAACATTTGGTGTAGATTATGGTTTGTTTTCAATATTTGGTAGTCATTTTTGTATAGAATCTAATGTTGCACACTCAAACGAGGGTTATTAGCACCGTTTTGCAATGAAAGAAATCAATCAAAATACTAAGAATGAACCTATGAACAATAAAATAACAAGTATGAGAGAGAAAAACAAACAAATGAAAACCACAATGCTTGAAGCTTCTATTGCTTCTCTCTACTCCTTCCAAAATGTTGTATGAATGGTGCTCAATATTGGCATCGGTAGCATCTGTGACTTGGGAGTGTTGAGAAAATGAGATCAATATGATAATGATTTTTCTTTGTGCTTCGTACCAGAATCCCACACAGTAATTGTGCACACTGATTCGAAATTTAGACCTTCTTCAAATTGTTGAGAAGGGTACAAGTCCTCAATTGTATAGGACTTAGTTTGTCCCTGATTTTGTATGTCCATCATTTATGTTTGTAGATTCTGCACTTGTTGTATCATCATGTCTGTCGGAGATTGAGGAACATTTCTGGCATTGAATCTTTGTCTCATGGTTGGTATAAGGCTTTTCCTTTGAGCTCTTTGTATTGGGACATATGATCTTCTTAGGATTCGGTATTGATTTCCCAGCGTGTGATTTTGATATTGAGGTATCTGATGGGTTCATGGTTGTTGTTGTTATTATTTTTTTTGTTGGGATCCTTGTTGGAATAAAGATGTAGCCTTTGGCAGACGTTGACTAAATGTTGGACCTACGGAGATTGATCTGAGTTGTTGGGAAGCATTAAAGCCAAATCCAGTAGGGATAGTTTGTAGTGTCTGGGTAGTAACAAATGGGTTATTGCTTGCTTGGGGTGCTCATGAAATAGTTTGAGCGCTTGACATGAAAGGAAATGAGGAAGATGCTTGAGATAAATTGGTAACCATGGGTGCACTTAGTTGGGAACCCATCATGTTTTGGGTGGAAGATGTACTAGCTTGATTGGATGAGCTAGCTTGGGTAGACATAGTCTGTGCTGATGTCGTAGATATTGATGATGGCCTATTTATACAATCAATCATTTGCTTTGAGAGTTTGAATTTATTTTTTTCTTGCCAGTGGGTTTACGAGCCATATCGTAGATATGTTGAATTCAGCAGGGAGCTTGACTCCCTTTTTTATCAACATAGCTAGGAATCTCTTAGGGTTACAAATTGTTGATATGGTTCATTTGGTTACATGTTTCATGATCATTATATACTGCATTGGTCACATCATATGATACATGTTATATGATCATTGGATTATGGTATTGGTTATTTGTTGTTATAGTACGAACATGTAGTATTCTTAATTGGCAGTGGTACATGTACACAGTGATACATATTATTTTTTGGTACAGGTAAAGAGTGATACATATGATTGGCTTGACATTGGCATTACTATTGGTATCACCATTACAAATATTTTGGTATTGGCATTTATATTCGTACCATTATTACAGATATCTTGGTATTGATACACATTGCAGAGATATTTATTAATCGGTCATTTTGGGCCTATTCTTTTCAACGGAAAGGTACAAGATGAATGGTCTTATTAGCATTACATGTTTATTATATTTCATTTTTCATATTATTGGTATCATTCAGTAGAGCATGATCTTTCTTATTGATAAGAATGTTAAGATATTTTGCACGAGGTTCATTAAGTATTTTTGTCACTCATAAGGTATTGACACTTTATGCATCATGTCATTAATAAGAAATTGGTATCTTATCAATGGTTTGTTGATAAGTTGTCAATGACCTATTTATACAAGATTGATAAGCTATCAATAACCTATGTTACGCAAGGATAGTTAATTAATATATGACCTACTTGCACAAGTAATAGAATAAGACTGTGAAATCTTGACCTTGACCTTCTACATAACATGGTATTTATAAGGTCATTGTAAATAACAATGTTATTTGTGACCGAGGATATTAAATCTCATTAAAATGCATTTTGTATGAGTCAGAACAATGTGTTTTCGAAAGGGCATTGTTTAGATATTATGTAAGGAATCATTTTATTTGACAATAAGGCATTAAAGAAGAGGTTTTATTATTTTGTCAAAAGCATTGTTTCAGAGGCATTCTCTTAAAACCTAGTCAATATGTTAGGGCACGACTTTGGAATTAGTAAGAATTTGAGGGCTTAGATTTACATTATGAAAAATTGTTACTAGTTATCAATGTGAACTGTGACAGTTGCAAGAAACGTTTGGTGTAGATTATGGTTAGTTTTCAATATTTGGTACTCAATTCTGTATAGGATCTAATTCTGCACACTCAAACGAGGGTTATTAGCACCGATATGCAATGAAAGAAATCAATCAAAATACTAAGAACGAACCTAAGAACAATAAAATAACAAGCATTAGAGAGGAAAATGAACAAATTCAAACCACAATGCTTGAAGCTTATATTGCTTCTCTCTACTCCTTCTGAAATGTTGTATCAATGGTGCTCAGTATTGGCATCGGTAGCATCTGTGACTTGGGAGTGTTGAGAAAATGAGATCAATATGATAATGATTTTTCTTTGTGCTTCGTACAAGAATCCCGCAGAGTAATTGTGCACAATGATTTGAAATCCAGACCTTCTTCAAATGGTTGAGAAGGGTACAAGTCCTCAATTGTATAGGACTTAGTTTGTCCATGATTTTTTATGTCCATCATTTGGATTTGTAGATTCTGCACTTGTTGTATCAACATGTCTGTTGGAGATTGAGGAAGATTTCTGACATTGAATATTTGTCTCATGGTTGCTATAAGGCTTTTTCTTTGAGTTCTTTGTATTGGGACATATGATCTCCTTAGGATTTGGTATTGATTTACCAACGCATGATTTTGATATTGAGGTATCTGATGGGTCCAAGGTTGTTGTTGTTGTTGGGATCCCTATTGGAATAAAGATGTAGCCTTTGGTAGACGTTGACTAAATCTTTGACCTAGGGAGATTTATCTGAGTTGTTGGGAAGTATTAAATCCAAATCTAGTATGGATAGACTGTGGTGTCTGGGTAGTAACAAATGGGTTATTACCCGCTTGGGGTGTTGATGAAATAGTTTGAGCGCTTGACATGAAAGGACATGAGGAATATACTTGAGATAAATTGGTAACCATGGGTGCACTCAGTTGGGAACCCATCATGTTTTGGGTGGAAGATGCACTAGCTTGATTGGTTGACCTATCTTGGGTAGACATAGTCTGTGTTGATGTCGCAGATGTTGATGATGGCATAGACAAGACTTTAGACACCACATGATTCATTTGAGATTTTGAGTTGTGTTTTTCCTACAAGTGGGTTTACGGGCCATATCATAGATACATTGAATTCAGAAGGGAGCTTGACTCCCTTTTTTATCAACATAGCTAGGAACCTCTCAGGGTTTCTTTCCACAACAATGTCTACCACTTATGCAGAATAAGCATCTTTCTATATGTCTTCAAGCTCTTCCTCTGTGACATCTTGAGATATAGTTGGCCTTCGGGAACCATGTGGAACTATATGCACATTTTCAATGTATAGTGAGGGATTAGTGTTTTTGAATGGTTCATCCTCTTGCTCTTTTTCCCACAGGGGAAATTGGTTAATGTAGGATTCATCTAGTTGGGTTCTAGCCTTTGACCTAGTATAAGGTCCTCCATAAGGTGTAAAAGACATTGTGTTATCCATGATTTTAACTAGAATGAGTGATATAATGAAAAAAAAGTGACAAGCTCTCGAAGATAGTTTGAGTACTTGTTTCTACAAGGGTAATTCTAAGAAAAAAATTCAATTTCTCTTGTTCTCAGAGATTGCTGATGATAAGATATCATTTAACTCTTTCCTTAGATGAGACAAAGTCGCTGAAAATGATTGATAAAACTGAGATAACAAGATCAAGATAGTCTAATCTGAACTTAATGAATTAGCAATGGGAAAAAACAACTAAATTAACAAAGAGGGATGATTCTAGATGTTTGAGATTTCACTAATTATTTGTTTATTTCCTGAGATGCGTACGCTGACCTTTCACACGGTACAGGGAATCTTTCCAAGGTTGCAGACTGATAAAATATAGAGTATTGACAGAGGAATCCAAGTTTGTCTTGATTGAATAAATGCACAGGTCAATAGGTCAATTGTGGAAGAATTTTTTTGATTGCGGCATAATAAAGGTTCAATTGTGGTAAAATTCCACAGATTTCAAAAATAAAGAGATTAATTGCGGTAATAAAAGGCTCAATTGCGGTAATATTCCGTCAATTGCAGCAAAATGTGTCAGTCCTGAAAAATGATTGCAGCTTGGAGATTGTCTAATAAAATGAGCTTTGGAACAATGATTATGGAATAGAATTCTATTGACACCCTAGAATTTGAACATGTTTGACTCATTTTGACAGTGTAAGATGATGATTTTGCGTTTGGAAAACTAATCACACAAGAAAGCACAATAAACACAGTGTTTTGAAGATCCAAGAATAAAAAGTGTATGTTCTACAACTTTTCCATTTAATCTATGGTCAATTGGCTTCAAGATGCAATATTATAGGCCCAATTCTTTTGATTTTCATCATCTCACACAACAATTGTCATGCTACTAGGACATGAAAGTCTGTGATGTAGGTGCCCTTGTTTTAGCCTTCCCTAGGTATTGCTTTCGTACTAATGAAGATCTCTTTCATCAACACAATACCCTGGAACACATATGTTGGGAATCTTGGGGGGAATTCTGCAATCCCTTGCACTATAATAAGACACTTTTTCAAAGGTAAACCGGGTGAGTCTCTAACTAACTATGTTTTAGTAGTGTCTGTGGCATCTATCCAATCAGTTTGTAGGTGTGTGACTCACTTAAGATCCTATTTGACCATTTTGGCTACAAAGGGATACTTCACCCAATATAAGTTGTCAATGGCCTATTTATACAAGATTGATAAGCTATCAATAACCTATGTTACACAGGGATAGTTAATTAATCTATGACCTACTTGCACAAGTAATAGAATAAGACTGTGAAATCTTGACCTTGACCTTCTACATAACATGGTATTTATAAGGTCATTGTAAATAACAATGTTATTTGTGACCGAGGATATTAAATATCATTAAAATGCATTTTGTATGAGTCAAAACAATGTGCTTTCGAAAGGGCATTGTTTGGATATTATGTAAGGAATTATTTTATTTGACAATAAGGCATTAAATAAGAGGTTTTATTGTTTTTTCAAAAGCATTGTATCAGAGGCATTCTCTTAAAACCTAGTCGATATGTTTGGGAATGACTTTGGCATTAGCAAGAATTTGTGGGCTTAGATATTACATTAGGAAAAATTGTTACCAGTTATCATTGTGAGCTGTGACGATTGCAAGAAATGTTTGGTGTATATTATGGTTTTTTTTGAATATTTGGTACTCACTTTTTTATAGGATCTAATTCTGCACACTCAAACGAGGGATATTAGCACCAATTTGAAATGAAAGAAATCAATCAAAATATTAAGAACAAACCTATGAACAATAAAATAAAAAGCATCAGAGAGGAAAACAAACAAATGCAAACCACAATGCTTGAAGCTTCTATTGCTTCTCTCTACTCCTTATGAAATGTTGTATGAATGATGCTTAGTATTGGCATCGGTAGCATCTGTGACTTGGGAGTGTTGAGAAAATGAGATCAATATGATAATGATTTTGCTTTGTGCTTCATACAAGAATCCCATAGAGTAATTGTGCACAATGATTATAAATCCAGACCTTCTTCAAATGGTTGAGAAGAGTACAAGTCCTCAATTGTATAAGACTTAGTTTGTCCCTGATTTTGTATGTCCATCATTTGCATTTTTAGATTCTGTACTTGTTGTATCATCATGTCTGTCAGAGATTGAGGAACATTTTCGTCATTGAATATTTGTCTCATGGTTGGTATAAGGCTTTGCCTTTGAGTTCTTTGTATTGGGACATATGATCTCCTTGAGATTCGGTATTGATTTCCCAGCATGTGATTTTGATATTGGGGTATCTGATGGGTCCAAGGTTGTTGTTGTTGTTCTTGGGATCCCTGTTGGAATAAAGATGTAGCCTTTGGAAGACATTGACTAAATGTTGGACCTACGGAGATTGATCCGAGTTATTGGGAAGTATTAAATCCAAATCCAGTAGGGATAGACTGTAGTGTCTGGGTAGTAACATGAAAAACCATCCATCATTGACAGTAATTCACAACCAGTCACCTTGTGCAACATTGCTTCCATATTAGGCAGTGAATAGTTATCTTTCAAAGAAGCAATATTTAGATTCCTGAAATCAACACACAATCTGATATCACCATTCTTTTTCCTAACTGGTACTAGATTTGATACCCATGTTGAATGCCTAATAGGTTGGATTATCCCAGCATCTTTGAGTTTCATCAATTCCTGCTGCATTTTGGGGGCCAAAAAGGGGTTAATGGGCCTTTGTTTCTATCTAAATGGCTTGACATCTGATTTCAGGGGAATCTCATGTTGGAAAAGGTCCTCTCTATATGCCTTCAAGTTCTAATATGACCAAGCAAAAACATGCTTGTATTTTCTCAGTAACTTGATCAAGTTTATCCTTACATGAGAGTCCATACCTTTTCCTATATAAACTATCTGAGGACTGTTTTGTGATCCTAAATTGATTTCTTCCAAATCCTCAATGTTGGCATTGCTTATCTTTGCTGAATCATTTTGTTTACTAACAAACAATGCCTCAAGT
>MU225743.1:624896-682526 GCA_018584345.1 Thuja plicata | reverse complement strand
CTGCTTTGAATGCCTCATCCAATATCTTATTGAATCCTTCTATATCAACCTCGGTTCCCAATAGAAATGTATCTTCATTAGGCATCTTGGTGTCAAACTCACTCCTCCAGGCATCTATAGCCTTGACCTGATCATCATCTCCTTTTAAGGCAGGAATAAACCTATTGAAATCACTTGAAAAGAGACTCAATTTAGTCTCTATCTGGTTCAACTTTCCTTTGAAGAATGAGAGAGCAATGTTAACTCTTTTGATCTCATCTCCTACTTCATTCACTATCTTAGGCAAATATGCTCTTATGGACTGCAAATATGACAATTTCTCAAACAAATTTGCCCTGGCAGACCATTTTGTGAAGTAAGGGTTTAGAATTGCAAGATATCCCATTACCTCAGTATGCAATATTGGCAGTTTATTATATGTATTGATTACAACATCAGCTTTGTCTTTTAAAATCTCAATCCTATGTTGTAATATTCCTTTTAGTGCCTTCAAAGCTATTGCATTTCCTTTTTCTTCATCCACCTTTTGTTCCACAGCCTCTCCTGACCTAGGCTTGTCTTCAATCTGCATTGGTGGCGGTTGTGCAGGCACATACATTATCTCAGGCTTGGCCTCCAATTCATCTGTCAATGTCTTTATCAGCTGATCCCTCTGGTATAGTTGTATATGGCACATGTCTCTATCTTTAGATAGTGCACTTGTTTCTTCCAGCAAAGTAGTATACCTTTCAGACAATTGCTTTGTCTTATCCTCATTCAATTGAGCCCAGTGTGTCATAATTTGGGAGATTTCTAAGTCCCCTGTATTTTGTACTGACCACACCATCTGATTCTCCACCATATTCTCTTGAATATTCACTAATTGGGGCTTCTGGTCCTTAGGGCTTAAGCTCCACATGGCAAAGGCCTGAGACTTTGGGTTGTACCCAAATCCTTTTATTATTTCTCCTACCTGGACCTCACTAACCATCTTAAGGTCTGGCTGCTTTCTGATTTGATCTATGATGAAAGCAGATGCCAAATCCCATCCTTCAGCCAATAGGATCCCACTTCCTAACACCATCTTTCTAGCATCCTCAGGAGAGATGTCCTCACTTTCAGGATCATAATTTTGTAAGGCCACCAGAGCTTCATTGGTAATTGTTTCTTTTCCATCCACGGTTAATTGGGACCTTATCTGCTCTATTTTGTGCCACCTGAGGAAATCTTTAAACTCCTCTGTCTTCACAAACCTGTCATCATCTAAGAAATTTTGCTGATGAAGCAATATTTCATCAACACAGGCCCTGAGTGGTACCTCAACCTCATCTTCTAGGTCAGGTCGTTGCTTCTTGCCTTCCCTGATTGCTTTTCTCAGGTTATGATCATATAGCCTGGTGCCAGGTACTAAGGCCTTGGCCTTATCCTTTTTCTTACTTTGGCCCTCCTCTGAAGGCTGTCCTAATTCCAACTTTTGCCTCTTTGCAGCAGGTTCTTCTATATCATCTGGCTGTGTAGCAACTGTTAGATCAATAATATGTCCTTCTGCTCCCTGCAACTGTGGGATTTCAGCCATTTCTTGCTCTGAGGCTTTTTGTGGTGGAGGATTCACAGGAGGACGTGCATAATCACTGTCATCATCACTCTCCTCTTCTGATTCTGAGTGTTTAGGTGAATGAGCACCTTTCTTGTCAAGGACTGTATCCAATTGTTCTACTAGCACATAGTAGTTGTCTATCACAGCCTTAATCCTATCAAAATATGAGAGATCAGGGTAAAAACCCCCAAATGACAACCCATTTTTTTTTATTTGTGTCTGCAGCTTACACAACTCCTGGATTCTCAATCTTCTCATATGAATGTCATCTTCATCCAAGAGATTCCTTGTTGAATCTTCCTCTATGCATTCACAATGAACATTGGTATTAGGGATAGTAGGAGTATACAACTTCCTAACCCCTGCCATGAAGCCTTCTAGGTCAATGTACCTATAAGGGGCTGCCCCCATTCTGTACTTCTCCAACCATTGACCCACTTCATCTATGGCATTCTTACCAATTGTAAAATTTACAATTTTGAACTGCCTAGGGGTTATAGTCCCCTTTTTATGTGGTGCAAAGTGTTCATTATCTGTTAACATCAGCTGCCAAATGAATTCCATAGCAGCTACTCTCATAGGCACATGATAAGACAATAAATGGGGTGGATGAATACACCCATATACTTTGATGATGGTGAAATTATCCTCCAAGAAGAAATCACCCCAGTTGTGGTTTCCAGACCAATTTTCTTTATAGTTGCAAGGCCTAAGCAATTGTATGATCTTTAATGGGACTCTAGTCCTGCTTGTCCCCAAACTCTGCACAATTGGGTATACAATCCAATTCTGGAATGCACAGTAGTCACACTCCCTAGAAGTATAATTCCAAACCCTAACCCAAAACTGGATAGGATTTGGTTGTGTCTGATAGAATATCTGAGGAGATAAGTTATGCGTATCCATGATTACAAAATTGAAATATAAGAGAAGGTGCATCAGGACTGAATAATGCAAGAATTTTGGCTCCTTCTCCTTGGGGTTCTTTAATCTCTTCTGGGTTGCAACAAAACCATCATGCATTTCATCAATTATATGTTGTATGTAATCATAGCTAGTGCTTGAATGCACCTCTTGCAGGTCTAGTACCATCATTAAGATGCCAGAACTGATTCTCTCTTCATCTCCATCAATCCCTAGCACTCTACATAGGGCATATGCATTATACTTGATGTAGAAGTGTAGGTCCTTGTAATAATATGGATAGGGCTCAACCATAGGACCTAAGTAATTTTTCAATTCCTTTAACATATGCTTCTGCAATAAGCCTTTTACAATACCAGGCTTAGAACTATATCTCTTCTCTTGCCTTGTCATGTCAATTTTTGTACACATGGTGCTGAATAAGCCAAAGGCTTGCATGAATGAGTTTCTGTTCAAAATTAACAGGGCAGTGCCATCATCCCTTTTGATGGTCTTTGTCAGGGCATCATAGTGATTTGCTAGGTCAAGAAATAGGTCTACATCTAAGAAAACATCAGGAACAAGCAACCTAGAAAGACCACATGTCCAAGGGTTTGAAACTGGGATGAGATTATCAGAGTTTTTATAGAAGTATGTAAAAAGAGAGTAACCTGTTGTGCCCGGGGTCACAGCATCTCAGATGTTCTTGTACTCATCTAGGAGGACACTAGCATCGAATTTCTTATTCTGTGTTGAACCTGGCAGAAGATGAAGAAACTCATCAGAGAAAATCACTTTTCCTTTCTGTTCCTCTCCATTGCCTCCACTTGTTGAAGCGACACTCACAGCTTTTCTCATCCTTGCAACACCTTGAATCTCTTTTCTTATCGATATTGAAACAAATCTAATCTCCAATATCAGCTGACTTCTCTGTGCACAATCTCCTGCAATTTAGAACTCTCTGATCAATTTTGAATATACTGCAAACTGAGCAAAATATCACTCTCCTGAAAATCAGCAACTTGGCTCTGAAAATTTGAAAGCACATTGAATGAGACTGAATGCACTATCAACTCCTTATAGCCGTCATTTAGAGTACACAGCTCATAATTCAGAAACATTAGTTCTGCCATTAATTTGCCATGCCGTGAACTTTGAAAAACCTAGCCGTAGTTGCTAAAGTTGACAGGAAATCAAATTTTCAAAAATGAATCCTCGGAGCAATCATATAACATTTAAGAAAGCTGACATGTCACATTCTAATTCGTTGTCTGTCTCACATCTCAGCTACCCTTTTTGCTCAGTAATCAAAATACGCGCCTGTGATTGGTTGCCAAGAGATTTACTCTGTCATATCAGAAAACTGCCGCCGTTTTTTAGATTTTGTAATCAGGAGACCTTGCGACTGCATTAAGTCTCTTTGTCGCGGGCCTGTGTTATTAACCATGGTTCAATCTCAATACTTGGCGACAATGTGCTTTCTTAACCTTGGCTGACCCAAGTGATCATCTGGCGATCACGCGACATAACTGAAATCAAAGTCGCGCACAGTTAACCTTAACTCACCATTCTTTCTGAGACTTCGCGACTAGCCATTACCTTTAACCTTCTCAGTTGTCTCTTTTTTTCTAGATGCTTTTATTCTATTTCAAGACTATGCGAAAACCTTTAGTCGCCTGATCGCAGAATCAAATCCTGAGCCTTCAAATTTACGTTAACAGGTTATATGCGCCTTTTCTTTACTTCTGATGACTTTGTGACATACCCTAATCGCCAAGTCGGGAGGACATTTCCCTTAGGGCACTTTTCTTTCTAGACTTCGCGACTGCCATTGGATCTTCTTCTTTTTTCATCTGATGGCTGTCGCTTAATGGCAAGATGATCGTGCATACCCTTAAATTATTTCCAGACACCGCGACTGAAGGGAAAGCACCTTAGTCTCGAAGTTGCTGAATCCACTTCTTCTTTCTGGCAGTCATGCGATCACTTTTGAACGTCCACCCGCCTTGTGACAGATATCACTCAATCATTGGTTTTACTTGCTGCATAATGGAAAACTGAAGCATTTATCTTGTTCTGGCGACATCCCGACTGAGCATTACTGCAAACTTCAAATGGTTAGTCGCGTAGTCTAAAGAAAAATCTCTTAACAGTTGTTCTATTCCGAGACCACGCGACTGAAGGAAAACTTAATTGTTAGCTTTGGCTTGATTTGGCGACAACGCGACATGAAGTAATCGCGAAGTCTGAGAACATTTTCATAACTGTTAAGAACTTTCCGCGATCACCCGACTGAGCAGTGGGTCCCATCTTTTCAAAGCTTTATTAACATGATATCTTGTGACTACTCGACTGAAAGAAATCGCTAAGTCTCAGAACGCTAAAGGAATATTCTGATTCTGAACAAGACTACGCGACACAAGGAAAAAGAAAAGTCGAGAAGGCAATTAGAATATTCGGCTGGGGTAACGTGACGAGGCGAACTAACTTAAAACATATGCCTTTAGTGAAATGAAAAAGTAACGCTGAAACATAAGACATGGCTTAGGGTTTCATTTCATCGTTCAACACTTGGAAATGACTAGGGTTTTCAGGGTTTTGCAATTTGAGCAAGGTTTAGACATGAAAACTTGAAATTTGACAGAGGTAAGGGCATGATGAGCGAGAAATAGCTGAATTGAGCACATCAGAACTTAGAGAGCAGGACAAGGAACCAGGAGAACTAGCAAAAATAGGAAATACAACCAACAGGTTGCATACTGATAAAATATAGAGTATTGATAGAGGAATCCAAGTTTGTCTTGATTGAATAAATGCACATGTATATAGGTCAATTGCAGAAGAATTTTGTCGATTGTGCCATAATAAAGGTTCAATTGCGGTAAACTTTCACCGCTTTCGACAATAAAGAGATTAATTGTGGTAATAAAAGG
Organism: Thuja plicata; assembly: GCA_018584345.1. Lineage (NCBI taxonomy): Eukaryota > Viridiplantae > Streptophyta > Pinopsida > Cupressales > Cupressaceae > Thuja > Thuja plicata. The sequence continues at coordinate 677,114 of MU225743.1, read as the reverse complement.
GTCAATTGCGGTAATATTCTATAAATTGCAGCAAAATGCGTCAGTCCTAAAAAATTATTGCAGCTTGGGGATTGTCTAATAAAATGAGCTTTGGAACAATGATTTTGGAATATACTTTTTTTGACACACTAGACTTTGAACACGTTGACTCATTTTGACAGTGTAAGATGTTGATTCTGCAATTTAAAAACTGATCACACAAGCAAGCACAATAGACACAATGTTTTGAAGATCCAAGAATAAAAAGTGTATGTTCTACAACTTTTCCATTTAATCTATGGTCAATTGGCTTAAAGATGCAATATTATAGGCCCAATTCTTTTGATTTTCGTCAACTCACACAACAATTGTTACGCTACTAGGACACGGAGGTCCACGATGTAGGTGCCTATATTTTCGCTTTCCCTAGGTTTTTTTTTTGTACTAATGACGATCGCTTTAATCAACACAATACCCTGGAATGTTAGAGTAATAGTCCTTTGAGTTATTAATTAAATCATTTCGATCTAATTACTAACTCACCTATTCACTCTAGTTTTCTTTAGCTAACCTTAGGGTTTCCCTTTTAGGGCTTCGTGATTCCTTTGTAAGGATTCACCTCTTTTGTTTTAGATACGGAGTTTTTCATCATCACATTGTAATCTAGAAACATATCATTAATATATTATTTTCTGAACACATGATGTCTCCTCTGGCTTTTTGGCCGCCATAGTTTCTTTCTGTCTTCTGTCTTTGCTTCTTCCATGTGACAGGTTTGCATGCAGGTGTTCTTGGGAGATTAGCTGTCAGCCTAATCCAACATGGTATCAGAGCATTCCTGTTGCTCGTTGTTCTAGTTTTTTTGAAGCAAGCTCTTCGCAGTACGAGGGTTTGAAGCTTTTAGTCTTTCTTTGGTAGTTTTATTGGATATGGGGGATCTCTTTTTTTGGATCACTTTGGACCAAAATCGACCTCACGGTTGCATCCAGAAGGCCCAAAAACCTTAGAATCCATATAAAACTCATCCGATTTGGACACCGGAGCGTCTAGGAGAATTTTTTTGGCCCTCTAGGGCCATACGGGCACGATTTTCAAGAAAAAATTAAAAAAAAACATTGTCAGATGCAAAATTATTTGGGCAATTGCAGAATCTTGGGGGGAATTCTAGAACCCTATGGTGGCCAAAAAGCCAGAGGAGACATCATGTGTTCAGAATTCTGGTTTTATGTTGGGAATCTTGGGGGGAATTCTAGAACCCCTTGCACTATAATAAGACACTTGTTCAGAGGTAAACCATGTGGGTCTCTAACTAACTATGTTTTAGTAGTGTCTGTGGTGTCTATCCAATCGGTTTGTAGGTGTGTGACTCACTTACAATCCTAGTTGACCATGTTGGCTACTAAGGGATATACTTTACCCAATCCAGGATATCATCAACACACCTCGCGTGATCTTGGCTAGATATAAGATAAATATTTGGCCCATGTCTTGTTTATATACCAATCAGAAGGATTATCGATTTAAAGTCATCCTTTGAGCAAGAAGCACTTTCCCTAGACAGGCCTCTCTAAAAAAATAAAAGGTTTTTACTCTAATAGATTGTGCAAATGCACCAAAGACTCAAGACACAAGGTTAATCCCTTAAACATTGAAAGATCAAATGTGAACTGAGCTATCATCCATACACGCACGAGTGTTCAGTTTTAAGCCCAAACCAAATGAGATTTGCTTGTTCAATTTTAAGTGCACCAATTTCAAAAGTTCTTTTCCTTTGTTCAGCTTTAACCCCACGTCAATTTTATGCACCAAATTGAAAGATGAAATTGTGGTGTTTGAGCATACACTTTTCTTTTTTAAGCACCAAAAGACAAATGAATTGATTTTAGATTTAACCAAGATTAAGTTGTTTCCACACCACAAGCTATCAAGAAATATTAGTACCAAAAAATCCTAGCAATCAAAACAAATGATAATTAGAAATGCTTGGATTGTTAAGGCCATTAATGCTCATGGTAACTTTATATTTAGCTGAAAAATGTGTAAGAGAATCAATATACCTGTTGAAGGATTCGATTTGGTCTTCTGCAATGATTTCCAAGGCTGCCTTTTCTTAAAGTGTAGTAATGAGCTACTCTTCTTTTGGATGCTTTTTGTGATCTTAACCTGAGGGTGCGTTAGATTATTCTCCTTTCCATTTATTTATTTGTTCAGCCCTGCACAAAAATCGAGAAGACAATAAAAATCACATTTTACCAGTGAATAGTGAAGTTTAAGCAATTGTGAAATGATGTTGTCAGATGCAAAATTATTTGGGCAATTGCAGAATTTCTCTTTCAGTTGCGAAAGAATGCTGGAAATTGTGTAATTGGTCTGCCGATTGTGAAACTCTATTGGTGATTGTGAAATTTCTCTGACAGTTGCGACATATGGCAGGCAATTGTGAAATTTGACTATCGAATGTGAACTTATGGCGATTGCGGAATTTCTCTGTCAGTTGCAAAATATTGATGGCAATTGTGAAATACTTTTATCAATTTTGAAATATTGTTTGCACCAGAGACTATAAAATGACCAAAATTAATTTAGAAATACAGTAATCAATTGTGAAATAACAGAGAGAAATTGCGGTAATAAACTAGGCAATTGCGGCAAACTTCTGTCAATTAAAAAATTACATAATATATATAAAAAATTTAAAAAAATGACGAAATTGTGGTCGTACGGTTGAGGCCGAGAAACTCTTTTTGTCATCTGCAAGAGATTATCAGGTTCTTCAATTCACGTCAGGTTCACCAAAATGTATAGGATCTGATTTTGCACACTCAAACGAGGGTTAGTAGCGCTGATTTGCAATGAAATAAATCAATCAAACTACTAAGAATGAACCTATAAACAATAAAATAACAAGCATTAGAGAGGAAAAAAATGAATGCAAACCACAATTCTTGAAGCTTATATTGCTTCTCTCTACTCCTTCTGAAATGTTGTATGAATGGTGCTAAGTATTGGCATCGGCAATATCTGGGACTTGGGAGTGTTGAGAAAATGAGATCAATATGATAATGATTTCTCTTTGTGCTTCATACAAGAATCCTGCTGAGTAATTGTGCATAATGATTTGAAACCGATACCTTCTTCAAATGGTTGAGAAGGGTTGATTATATAGAAATAAAAATAATTTGGATGAATGAGATTGATCCCAGAAACTTGAGAATAGATGACTGAGATCAAAAGGAATTGGAGAAGCAATCAGTAAACTCCACCTCTTAACTAAAGAGAAGAGGGGATGGTTTAGTCAACTAAAGAATTGATTTGTGAGTTACCTCTTGGAACTGAAGAGGTTAAATGGAGTTACCTCTTGGAACCGAAGAGTTGAATTGGAGTTAGCTCTTGGAACTGAAGAGTTGATTTGGTCTTGGAACTGAATAGTTGAATTGGAGTTACCTCTTGGAACTGAAGAGTTGATTTGTTTGAGTATTTATTTAATTTTAGAAATTAAAATACTCAAACATGAGATAAGTCAATTCTATTTTGATTTAGAATTGAATATTTGAGTAAAATTAAATTAATTTAATTAGAAGAATAAATTAATAAGTTTACATATTTGATTTTAAACTTTAGGAAAATGAATTTAATTAATTAATAAAGATTATTTAATTAAGGTTTATTAATTAAATAAAATTAATTATTTAATTAATTTTGGGGAAATGCCTAAATAATTTAGATGAAAAAAGATGATTAATTATCAATTAAAAAAATATTAATTAATAGAGAAAATTTAGTAATTAAAATGTAAGGTCGCAAGTCTGTCCATTTTAGGGTGTGTACAGTTTCTTACCCTAATCTTTTGGTTATCTTAAGAAAGGTATACAATAAATTTGGAGGTTCTTTATCTTTTTTAGTTACACAAATATCTTTGGGATTTTGATGGAATACTGCAACAGTTGTGAAAGCTTGATTAAATACTTTGTTTTACTAGTGACAAAAATTGGTTGGAAATACTATTTTTAGGAAAAGATATGAAAGTTTTTATAAGTGACATAGTCACTGTTGATTGATGTGTTTTTTGTTATATAATATCACATTGGTTTTTGTCATGAGCACATTATATGAAAAGGGTTTTTGATATACATTGCAAAAATATGCAAAATATTATATCCTCCATATTTTATTTTTGTGAAAGTAATTTACAATGCTTTTTTATATGTCCACAAATACATATGAATCCTTGAATCTTAATTGAAATGAGATATTCAAGGAATTTTGTATATTCAAATAGAGGTTATACTTTGTATTTTTTTTTTTCAGATCTATGAGAATAATTTCTTGACAACTAATGAGGCTTGTAACCAGTGATGTCCTTTTTCCAATGAGACATATTTGTATCTGATGAGGCCTTTTTTATTAAGCCAGTGAGGTATCTTCAAGTGATTTTTCATCCATATGAGGGTTCTTTTCCACTCATGAAAAATTATTTTATGGTCTCTCATTGTTTGTAGTCTATTTGGTCTACAAGTTCAAATTGTTAGTCTTGTAAATATTTCAACATATGGGTTTCTATGATGTCTTCAGCTTTTGTGATTTATTTATGTTATTTGTGTTCATTCATCTTAGATATCTTTGTATGCATAATTCTATATGTGATAATTGAATTATTCTAAAACTTTCATTCTACATGATCAAAGTTGGGAAAAATGTATTCAAGATCTCTTTGAATTGCTATACCAGTAATTCAACNTGCTATACCAGTAATTCACCCCCCCCCCCCCCCACCTCACTAGTATTGTACTCCAAAAATTTCAAACTTGAGGAGTATTAAATGTTGGTTTCTTGGATTGAAATTTAAACTCTTCACTTTTGTTATGCATTTTTGTATTATAGGGTTTGTTTGGTCCATTTTAATAAGTTGTATTCTTTTTGGTGTGCGTTGTCCTTCATATTAGATGAAATGTCACTTTGAATGAACTCACAGGGGCTTTATATAATTTTAAACACTTTATTTATGATTCTTTAGGATTTGATCCGGGGACTGAGTTTCAAAATGCCTTTTGTATTTGTCATTGGAACTTGATACCATTTAGGAAAATAGTACTTCTAAGACTTCTTTGATGATGTTTTCTTGGATGTGTTATAAATATTTGGCTCTTAAAGGTGCTTGAAATTCCATTTTTAAGAAACGGCCTGCTTTAGTTTGCATTAAAGACTATCTAGCAACTTTAGTTTATGTGTCCTTAATATGTTTCTTTTTCATGCTCCTTATCTTTTTTTTTGACAAGTGTAGTTCTTAAAAATATGTACTGCATTCTTACTTCTATATATGACATTGTACGCTTTTGATTTTCTAGCCATCGAGCATGTTTTTTGTGTGGCAAATTGTTTTGGAATAAGGGTTCTTCCATTATTATTATTTTTAATCAGTGTTGTATTTTATGGCTTAGGTTCTTGTTTCTAATAATGATTTTTTTAATTTTTAAAGTTCATTTTCAAACTAATGTTTTTTATTAAGGTAACAACAGGTTTTAAAGGGGGCCCAAAACTCTGTACATAAAAGGAAATTAAAATACAGCAATAGAAGTTCCCATAACCCAGCAAGACTGCCCAAATAGAAGGCCTAAAAGAAATGGACAAACTGAAAAATAAAGAAGAGACACCTTTCAAACCACAACAATGTTGGGATAATGGAAAGGGTGTGTACTGAGAGGGGAGGGATGATACAGTACCCTTAAAAACTTTTAATCAATTCTTTGTAATCACTATTCTGTATTAACCGGCTGAGAAGATTGCATACATCAAACATATAGTATCAATGTTGAAATATAAATGCATGTAAAATAAAAAAATACACATACATGAAATTAATTACTCATGACACTAGTATTTTGGTATAGTAGAAAACCCCTGTTAGAAGGTAAAAATTGTGGTGGGGATGAGACCCACAAAACTTCACTACTGTAGCAATAAAGAAGCTTGTTAAAGCTTAAAAAGAGTGATCACTTATGATGATCTTACCCTGTTAGGAGTAACAATGAGATTGATTATATCTACCTCGTGTGAGGATTTAGCAACACAATCTATGTGTGCACTCGGTTATGATATTTACAATAAGATGATTAAGTCTACTCTGATAAGAGATTTTAGGGTCTATTACAATTGTTAGAGAGTAACAAAAGTTTTGGTCAAAAACATATAAAATATTAATATTGTTGATATAGATCCATTAAGTGCATACAAAAATTATCACCTCAATGTGAATGATAAAACCTTCTGCTCTATTCTTCTCGGTAGCATTGCCTTAGTTCTAAAAATTGATTTCTGCAATGTAGTTCCTTGTCCTTAATATCCCTTGTCCAATCTCTGATGTTTGTAGTATGGTGGCTACTTGATCAATGCTTGATCAACACACATTATAAAATGACATATATACATTTATATATCAAATGATATGACCTAATTAGGGCTTAAAAATTACATCCCTACCCTAAGATCAACGGTGTACATAATTTACCTTGATCATCTACACATAGGAGACATAAACAATTAATGTTGTATATCCGTAATTAATTTCCTCCTCGATCGTGTAAAATTTTATCTAGGTCAGCCAAAATTTTTTTACATAGAATAATGTGTCATAACAAAATTTTATGCGGTCTCTGTTCCACTTTGTTAACGTTATCTCTCGGTGCTCAGTTTAGACTATGTATCTCAGTTATACTGTTGTTCGGTTATGTTGTGTAGCTTGGTGTTGTCTACTGCTTGGTATAGTCTTTCAGCTCAGGTATCACTATACTCGATTAACTATGGACGTGATCAGTGCTCTTGGTTAACTCTGTACTTTGGTGACTATACCAACTGTCTTGTTTTGACTCTTTTATCATCTGTCCATTATGTGTGCTTGATAACTATTGACAACTTCAATGTGAAATTGGAGTAACATTCTCCCCCTTTGGCATTAGTATAAAAAAATTAGTATTATATATAATATACATGATGACTCCCCGTTTATACATGCTCTCTCCCTTTGTATATACTCGGTGTATTGTATATGAATGCATCTTGATTGTAGTATCTCCCTTTACTATACATATATACATATATTTCCCCATTTTTTAAGGATAATGACAAAAGGAGTATGACTTAAAATTTGTCAAAAATGGTAGGATGGGTGTTCTAAAGAGTTTCCAGTAGCTTCTCTCATTCCTCCTTTAAATGCTTGAGGGTTAGTTGTTCTAAATTGATCTGAGCATGCATATCATATATGTTGTCTATCACTAATAAATCTGGGTGGCAATTAAAGTCTTTTCCAATGTCACATGTTTCTGCATCATTACCAAATGTGGTAGTAACATTGCTTGGAGCTCGGTTACTTTTTCTCTTATTGTCTCTTCTTCTTTCTTCAAATCTAGTCTCAACCGCTTGTTTTGGACAACTTTGTTGTAATACATCTACAATGCATGTTGCTCGATTGATAAACTATTTGCACTATCCTTAAGATCTTGATCTATTTTTTTGTATATTTTCACTAATCTCGGTAGTGAAGTGATATAATGTGCATAAATTCTATAGAAGTGTGATGGCTTTAGATATGATAGCTTTCTATTCCATTCAAAAATTCAAACAAAGTTACCTTATTGACTGTCACTACCTGACTGATCTTCTCTATGACCTTGTATTTAATCTTCTTCTCTGCTCTTTCTTCTAATTTCTTCTCAGCATCAACATCAAGTTTTTTAATAGCCTTGGTATGTAGTGCAAGTTGATCAATGAGGGGGTGGACTCATTGATATCTAAATCTGGGACAACTTGCTGAAGAATCTCCTTGACAACTTCAAATACTTGTGCATTCTTGTGTTCTTGCCTTAACTTATCATGTGTTGCTTTCCTGGTGTATAATTCACCATACTTTATCAATGCTTCAGGATTGATTTTCCTTGGATCCAATGATGGAATCTCTATTATTTCATCCAATGTAATGGCGTTCTTTTTTCCTTTCTTCTTCTTCTTTTTCTTCCCTTGGACACTAGATGAAGGAGATAAAGTTAATGCCAATTGAGCCTTTTGCTCGGGTTCTAACTTGGCTTTCTTAGGACTTTGTGAGGTGCTTCGATAACTAACTTTGTATCTATAGTAGAAGTATTTATTGTATTATCTATGTTATATTTATTACTTTGACCTTTTATTTCTTCTGCATCAGTGGTATCTTTTTGTGCATCGCCTTGGGTTGTTTCACCACTGTGCTTGCAGGTTTGTGTACCTTGTTGATCACCCTGTCTTCGTTTGTATCTATAACCTTCTCAGGTGTCTTTTCATTTTGTGCTTCACTCTCTATTTCAATAGCCTGTACTAAAATAGGTAGTTGGCCTGGTACATCTACTCGAGCGACCTCTGATGTGTCTTGCTCATCTAAAGTCTCGATTGCTATGAATATCTCATCTTAGCTTTATCATCAGGATCATCTTCAGTTATGTCATTTATGGTGATCTCTGGGTGACTCATATTATTCAATAATTGAGTAATTTTATCCAATATATTGTTAAAATCTACATCATCAACATCTATGGGTTCTGTGGTCGGTTGATCTCTCTCAGTATCGACTATGGATTCAATGTCCATTTCTTCTTTGGTATCTTGGATTTCCTTTGATGGATTCAATAGTTTATTCCATATTTGTGTGCTCTCTATACCCACTTCTTTCATATTTCCTTGCAAGATGTTTAGTGCTTGTGCCTTATTAGGAAATTTCTTGGCATATTGTTGCATGATATCATTTATCTGTTCTACTGTGCAATCAACTTTAATGAGACTGAGAGCTGCCTCTCTCATCTGTTTCTTAGTGTGAAGTGCATAATTCCATCTTGATGATATCTTATCATATAAATTGGATGGAAGATAAGAAGGAAATTCAACTAGAACTTGTTTCAAGTTTATCTTCATACATATGATTGCTTCTTCGAGCTTGTCCTTGTTCTCGGTAGTCAGATCAGAATAGGCATGTATCTTTGGATGTCTTAATCATCTAGTTGTGAAGATTTCCTCTAAAATCTCATCAATAGTTTGAGTTACCTTATTTTGTACAACCTTGAATTGATATGTATTGTCATCAAAATCATCCTTGTCATCTTTGATCCTTACATATATTTTCCTTTGCCTTAGTGCAGGATTCTCGGTAGTACCCTTCTATTTTCTTTTCTGGTATGTAAACTTTGGTGAGCATCATGTGATCTTTGCAATACCTTTCTTCAAGGTTGGGAATTTGTAGTCACCAATTGTGATATGGTCTGTGGTGGAGACTCGGTCTTTATATGTTTTCCCCTTTTGGCCTTAGGTACCTTGTCTTGTTGTTTATCTGATTCGGTGACATTAGTATCATGTTCTGGCTCATCATCTTAACTGACTAAGGCCGTCTCCTCGGTATCATATACTAATTTATCCAACTCTTCATCTATTATAGAAAATTTCCTCTTCAATGTTTTTACAATCTTTGTCTTTTTCCTGCCCATCTTTTGTACTTGTAGACCTATAGATATTGGGGTCTTGACTTCATCAAATGTGCCAAATCTCATGGCAAATTTGTAAACAGGTTCATTCAACAATTTTTCAATGGCCTCAGATGCAATATCAATATCTAACTCATATTCTAATGCAGGTAGCCATGATGTCCTTAGTTGTACTGCCTTGATTAAAGTTGTATCAGTGTCAACTACAAAACATATTTCATCTTTGTACTTATCTACCAATTGTAGTGGAATTCTAGTCCTCTTTCCCATCCTAGCCATAAACTTGGAAAAATAGTCAATCATGACAGGTTCAAAAGTTATTCCTAGGCTTGTAATCATATCATTGATTTGCATTGTTAATGGTCGGTTGGACTTCCATTTAAGTACTATACCGACGGATGGAAATAAATTTTGTAGGTATAAAAATATGCATTGTAGTAGGGACCCAAACTTACATGTATTCAACCACATAGTTCTGATAGTCTTCATATTTTCTTCAAATTACCTCTGCAACAGCTCGGCAAGGTCAAATTGTGCTCCTTTCTTGACAATTTTATAAGCTATGTCTATAGCTCTGCAAGCAACACTGTTCATTCTGCTAGATTGGAATATTTTGTAACCAATGACATAATTACCGAACCTCATTTCAGGATCACCGATGCAATTGATCTCGAGACCTCTACCGTTCCATTCAGCTCCTGTTAATTTCTCTATATCTGTTCTTGGTGGATGCCTGGATGCCTTTGATTTATCACATATGGGATAGCCTATCACAGCATGAATAACATCCTTGGTTATGTTTTTGGGCTCATCCAACCATATCTTTCCATCATGTACACAGATTAGAACAATGTGAATCCACTCGGTCTTGAATACCTTCAGGAAATCCAGGGCATAGGTTAACCCTTTAACCTAAAAAAATTTGTGATCTTCCTTCAACTTCCCATTTGTGCATAGTGATTGATAAGTGGAAATAAGTTTAAAGTCTCTGATTTCACCTATTTTGCAGTGAATGTAGGCACGCACATCTTGGACTAGTAAAACCCTAGGCGGAATAGATGAAAACACACCTTTGTCATCTAGTTTTGTTGTAACCTGTGGATGGATCTTATAATGTGGCTCTATGCAAGTGGGGTTCTTCACCAAAACAATCTTTTTATCCTTCTCCATCTTGTATTTTATGGTTCGAGATGTAGATGTCATGATTTCTATTTTAGGGCTTGCACAAACAGTGTCTGAATAGCTCAGGAATAACAGAATGTGTACTGAATAACCTCTATGTGCTCAAAATGCTCTTAAATCTATGTAGAATTCTTTGAAAAAGATTTGCTGCAACTTTTCTCTCTTTTCTCTATTCTACTCTGTGATCGTGGTGTGAACAAATGAGTTCACGTCAACCAAATTTATAGAAAATGCCTTAGGGTGGTTCAATAAATGCTTCTCACCAACTACTTGGTGAATAAACATAATTCTTGGTTAACACTAGTAATTCTTCAGCTAGCTGAGTATACCATATACTCGGTTACCATAGAAACTCAGTTGTCTCTTCACATTTTCACCCACTGACAGTTCCAACTTGGTACATATTAACCGACTCAAAAAGATCAAAGTAATAAAAAATATAATACCTTAGTGCATCTCAATTCATGCTAATTTGGCATATGTGCAATGAATATAGGAACTGATGTAAGATTTATCTTTGCAAAACATAGTTCCTTACCTGCTTATATTTCTTAGTTGGAGATGGTGGAGCCACCTAACCCATTGGATGAGGTATCACTGACTTTTATTCTTGGTCCTGGATTATCATTTGATGCTCTTCTCCAAATTTGATTTCTAATCCTTACAATTTCATCAATTTTATTTCTATTTCCAGAACTACTTATCCGTTCTGCACAATCTCTTCTTAAGTGACCAACTTTGTGACAGTGAGAGCATGTCATACCAAATTTTGACCAATTCCTAGACTTGGTTCGCCATTATCTCATACAATTTTCTACTATATGCCCATATTTACCACATGTTGTACAACTACTCCAAGTGTTATAATCCCATGCTTAAGCATTGCCTTGTCTTTTCAGTTGATTTACCTTTTCTTGTCCTTTAGGCTTCCAAATTTGCTTTGTGTTCCTTTTGCATGTCTGTGATGTATGACCATACATGTTGCAGTTTTGATAGTATTTATCCATGTATGCTTTCTTCTGTGGTTTTTTCAACTTTTATCTACACTCATTTGTTTGATGTCCATGCTTATTACAGTTATAGAAAATACCATTAAATTTAGGAGGGTTATAGGAATACCTTTTGCTTTGCTCCTACAAACATTCAATGTGTGGCCTAGTTTTCCATAGTGATGGAAAGAGGTCTTCTTAAGCTTCAGACTTGAGTAGACATTCCTTTGTTCAACTTGATTTGATGATTCTCCTTTCTCGGTATACCCTAATCTGGTATTGTCGTTCAGTCTTCTTTGATGGTTCAGAAATCCATCCATTCTCTTAGTGCTTTCTTCAGATCTCTTAATCACTTCATTATGTTGTTGGAAAATCTGTTAGTAATAACTGAGAGGGGGGGTAAATCAGTGGCCTCAAAAACATTCCAATAATCAACCCTTAAAACTTAGTACCACAATATTAAGCCTCTAGTTATCTTCAGTCCTATAAGATGAATGCCTCCAGATACTTTTATCAAATTACTACTGCTCGGAATGCTTTGTAAAACCTTCTACTGTATGTTTACTGAAAAGCAGTCTATTAATTTACCGAAAGATAGTATATTATCTAGAGTATACCAATCAATCCAATTAATTTATGTGAAATAAAAAACACTAAAGTAATGACTCATAGACACATTACCACATGGATTTTTAACGTAGAAACCCTGTTAAGGGAAAAGCCACTTGGGACCGGTAACCCAAAATTCTCACTCTTCTGAAGTGAGCTCAGTGAAGAGCCAACCCTATTAAAGGTTACAAACACACTGCTAGGTGTGACCTTGTTAGAGGATTTCAAAGTTTAGTCTGTCACTTGATATTGGGCATCTCTATGCTACCATCCTTGATCAAACACTCACTTGGCCTATCAATAGGTATCTGGCATCTCATGCTATCTTCATGATCAAACTTTTTGATACTCCTTGGGATGTATCTCAATATAGAAATAATCTTTAAATCCCGCTCGGTTAAGAGACTTCTTGAATCAATGGTTAAAATGAAACAATATGATCTGTTCACATATACAACTTATACTTGCAGATTTTCAAATCTATTGTAATCTCATAAAACTATTCTGATCAATATAACTCTGTTTGTACCTTTGCTCCACTTTGATTCTTCTCGGTGATGCTTTGCTCTATTTCTTAGTGTCCATAGAAAACTTTAGCTCTTTCCTCAGCTTGTTGATCAGGACTGTATGAAGTTTATCTTCATCAGTTTCTATTTAGCATCCTTTTTTTTTCACTCCCCTTGATCTGTAATGAATCAAGTTTGTCTCTTAAATAGACATGATATCACCGTTGTTAGGTTATTGATTTTCTTGAACTTGGCGTGATCCACAATCCTCACCAATTATATTTAAAGCAAAACTCATGTTTTATCTCACTGAGATCTTCTTTCCAACTGGAAAAAACAAATTTAAATCCATTACTTATCTCTAGCTTATCTTGTCAATGAAAAACATTATAACTACCAGTTAAGTCTATATTTAGCTCTGCCAACTAGATATTTTTTCATTTCTGAACTCAAGTTAATTTCGGTGTTTAACTCTTTGATAGCGTCGGTCAACACTCCAGTTCTCCTCGGGCTTCTCTGTTGATTTACACTATGTTTTTGGCCGTCGTTTATGCTTGTGATTCTACTCGTCGGTAATGCTCTTCAGTGTTATTTCTCGGGCATCACTGTGATTTTGACTGTCAGTGATCTCTTTCCGTCGGATTTCACTGACCATCGGTGTTTGTAGTCACATTGTGAATAATTGTCTTTTATGCATTACAGAAAGCATAATATGAAGTCTTTGACACTTTGATTATAACCGATTAGATTATATCAAGTTGACATCAATGAAAATACAATCCATTAACTGATTTAATGTCTTGCATTATCCTTCTGCATTTTGGTGATCAACTTAACATCTTCAAACATTCAATCAGTTACATTTCATCAATCTCTCCCTTTGGCATTGATGGAAACATACTACATTATCATACTTTACTATCACTAATATAATATGAAATATACAGTTTCATCAAGCTTTCCTAGTGTAACTATTACAAATGTCTAGCTCTCGGTAAGCTCAAAAATAGCTTAGATTTGTTTCATGCAAAGTGGTTTAATTCAATCTTCAATCCCTTCTCTAGATAGATGTATCATCTGATATCTCTATTCTGATATGTGCTCTGCCTTGACTGTTCCTCTTCTTGATAATCTCTTTTTCCTTTTACATCAATCTTTTTCTTTCTCTGAACTCTCTCCCTTTGTTACTTCTCTCCCTTAGATGGATATATCATATGTAATCAATTTCTCTCCTTTAGAATATTGATTAACTTCTTCCTTATGATTCTCAGGAACTTCTCTTCATGGATACTGATATAATCTCTCCCTTTATGTGATATGGAATCATCTCTCCCTTTGTATGATAAAGAAAATCTCTCCCTGATGATAATGACTCTCCCTAATGATAATGACTCTCCCTAATGATAATGAGAACATCTCTCCCCTTGACAATAATGCCAAACAAACATACTTCTCCTTGTTTTATCATTTATATCATGTTACATTCCTTTGCATAATATATTCCTTGAATTTCCCTATCCATCAGCAATACAATGTCTCTGGTTTTCAGTGCAGATATGTACCTTGCTATGTATAGATATATCTTTTGTTTTTCATCTCAGTGTTTGCATCAACATGATTGATCTTCAGATTTGGTATAGGATGATGCAACCTCTTAGTCAGATTACTGACCGATAGACAAGATTTGAACCCCTAGTCTATGTCTCAGGTACTCAAATGTATCCTTCGGTAATGGCTTGGTGAATATATCAACTAACTGTTCCTTTGATTGAACATATTCCAATGTCACTTCCTTTGCTTGCACTTGTTCTCTCAGATAGTGATACTTGATATCAATATGCTTAGTCTTAGCATGCACGACTGGATTCTTAGAAATGTTAATTGCACTGGTATTATCACAATAGATAATTATTGGTTCAATGATCTTCATATTCATACCTTCTAGTAATTGTTTGATCCATGCAATATTAGAGAAATTTGTAGCAGCAACAACATACTCTGCTTCTGCAGTAGCCTGGGAGATGCATCCTTGCTTCTTGGTTATCCACATGACAAGTTTGTCACCCATGAAGAATTCTCCTTCAATTGTGCTCTTTCGGTCATCAATGTTTCCAATCCAATCAGCATCTGTATAGAATTGTAGCTCAAATTTTCCTTCTCTTTTGTACCATAATCCATAATCCTCGGTGTTCTTCAGATATCTTAGAATTGTTTTGATAGTAGTCATATGTGATTCTTTGGGATTAGCAGAGAATATTGCAACTATCCCTACTGCATGTGCAATATCTGGTCTGGTGTGAACAACATACATCAGTTTTCCAATCATTGATCTATATAAGCTCTGATTTACCTCATTAGATTTGTCTTCTTTTGTCATCTTGCATCCAGTAGCCATAGGTGTTCCAACTAGTTTGGAATCTTCCATCTTGAATATCTTTAGCACTTCCTTGATGTATTTGGACTGAATGATGTATATTCCTGCATCTTGTTGAAGAATCTGTAGACCAAGAAAGATATTGATCTCCCCAAACATAGACATTTCAAATTCCTTTCTCATTTCATTAGCAAAGGATTTTCATAACGATTCATTTCCCCTAAAAATGATATCATCAACAAAAATTTAAGCAATCAGAATATTACCATCGGTATCTTCTTTTAAGTACAGATTTCTATTTTAACTTGTTCTAACAAATTTTATGCTAATGAGATATGAGTGAAGCCTTTCATACTAGGCTCTAGGTGCTTGTTTCAATCCATACAAGGCTTTATGTAGTCTACATACCATGTTTCTCTTGTCTGGATCAACAAACCCTTCTGGTTGTTCAATGTATGCCTTTTTTCAAGTATTCCATTTAGGAATGTAGATTTGACATCCATCTGGTATGCTTTGAATCCTTTAAATGCAGCATAAGCAAGTAAGATTCTAACTCCTTCTAGTCTAGAAATGGGTGCAAAGGTTTCACCATATTCAATACCTTGTTCTTGTGCATATCCCTTGTATACTAATCTTTCTTTGTTTCTAGTGACTTATCCATTCTCATTCAGCTTGTTTGTAAATATCCATTTGGTACCGATGACATTCTTGTCATCTGGTCTCGGTACTAGTGTCCATGTATTTTTATTCTCAATCTGTTATATTTCCTCATTCATAGCACTAAACCATTCTTCATTCTCAAGTGCATTGTTAATAGATTTAGGCTCAAAATCACAAAGTAAACATCTGGTGTTAAGTGACTTACTTCTTGTTCTTTTTCCATCCTTCTTGTCTCCTATGATTTGATTATGTGGATGATGTCTTCTGACATACTTGGAAAGTTTCGGTTCAGCTATGTGTTCACCATTCTGATTATTTTTTTCACCTTCATTTTCATCTTCATTGTTTGGAACATCATCTTGAGGATTATCCTGATCGTCGGTAATTGTAGCCTGATGCTCAGGTGCAATGATCTAATGCTTGGGAGTGACACACTATTTCTTAGGTAGAGTGTCAGGTTATGTATAAACAAACCAGTTGTATTCCTTTGGTTCCTTTTTTCTTTTCTTATCACTCTTTTCTACAAATTCATCTATTTTCACATTTGCACTTTCAATGATTTTTTTAGATGACTTGTTAAGACATTTATAAGTCTTGATTTTGGTTAAATACCCTAGGAAGATAGCTTCTTCACTTTTGCAGTCAAGTTTTCCATTTCTATCATCCTTTAATATGATTCTAAAGTAACTTATATTGGGTGTATTAGCATACCAAAGCTCATACTATGTCTTCTTTGTGTCCTTCTTCAATTGTACTCTGTTTAATGTGTAAACAGTAGTACTGACAGCTTCCCTCCAAAAAATTTGAGTGATTCTTTTCTCAATCATCAATTTTCTTTCACAGTCAACAATTGATCTATTTCTCCTCTTAGCAATTCCATTTTGTTGTGGTGTTCCTTGTGCAGAAACCTGTCTTTTAATTCCATGCTGATTGCAATAGTCAGTGAATTCTTCTGAAGTAAATTCACCTCCTTTATCTGACCTTAAGCATTTTAATTTATTTTCACTTTGTTTTTCTACCATTGCTTTATACCATTTAAACATCTTAAATGCTTCTGATTTATCTTTCAAAAACATGACTGTCATTATCCTAGAAAAATCATCAACAAAGAGAATAAAATACCTATCTCCATAGTAGCTCTTTGTTCTCATGGGTCCACATAGATCTGTATGGACTAATTCTATAATTGCAGTAGATGTATGGGTTTTGCTCTTGAAACTAGACTTTGTCATCTTACCTTTTTGACAATTCTTATGCATGATATGCTTGGGTTTAGTCATTGTCGGTAAGCCTCTAACATTCCTTTTGTTTCTTATCTTCATCATGTTGTCAAAGTTCACATGACACAATCTTTTGTGCCACAACCATATGTCTTCATTTCTATCCATTAAACAAGTGGTGTTAGTGTCATCAAGATAAAAAAGGTTACCTTTTGTCTTCTCACCGGTACCATTCAACCTTCCTAATTCATTATAGATCTTTGCCTTCTTATTTTCAAATGCTACTCTGTGACCTGAATTGTTCAACTGAGAAACACTTAACAAATTTTAATTCGATTCTTTAACCCAGTAAGTAGTTTCACATTTAATCAGGTTATTCAACTTTATGGTTCCCTTACCTTTAACTAGACAAGGTGTATCATTTCCCATTCTTAATGAACCACCATTATAGTATTCAAAAGTCACAAACTTTTGTTTATCACTGGTCATATGGCGAGTGCAACCACTATCTATGATCCAAACATCATTCTTACTAACTTTAGATATGAGTGCAACTTCTACATACCTTCTTCATCTTCATCTGAATCATCCTTCATGTCTACAAATACCATCTCGATGTCTTCTTCTGATTTGATGTCGGTGTCATCAGTTTTGTTCTCAGCTAGGTAATAATTTTTCTTCCCTTTGTCCTTGTAGTCTAGGGTATCTCTCTTGTTAGATTGTCAGTTGCTTTGGTAATCTCTATTTTCACCTTTATCAAACTTCTTTTCATATGATCTATCATTTCCTTTGTCATCTTTTCTTTGGTTTGGACATCTTGCAGCAAAGTGTCCAACCTCTTTACAATTGAAACATATAAGGTGTAATTTACCTTTGTATTTACATTTTCCTCTCTGCAATCTTCTTGCCATTAGTGATTCAATCTCATCAAGTCCTTGATCTTCATTATCACTATCACTATCATTTATAACATCATTTCTATGACTTGAATTACTTATCTTTAAAGAAGATGTGAATGCAGATTCTACAGATGGTAAGACACTATTATCAAAGTTATTCATCTCAAATGATATCAGTCTACCAATCAGACTATTTAGAGTAACTGTATTGTTTGCAACTACTCTCATTTATTGAATAGAAGAAACTCTAATAGCATATACAGGCAATAAGGTTCTTAATATTTTACTTAACATTTTCTCCTCTTCAAGTACACCTATGACTCCTCGAATAGCATTTACTACCTCTTTTATTCTGCATCTATACTTATTAATGTTTTCTCCTTCTTTCATCCTTAGGTCATCAAACCTCCCTCTTAGTCTTTCTGCCTTTTCTCTTAGTACATAGGCATCTCCTCCATGTACCAGCTTCAACTTATCCCACATTTTCTTTGTAGAGGTGCAGGTTTTGACATCTTCAAACTCAACATCGGAGAGTGATGATGCAAGTTCTATCATCATACATTTATTCTCATGCTTAATTCTTAATTTCTCAAGAGTATGAGGTTTTGTCGGCAACACATATTCAGTATCTAAGTATTGAACAATATTATTTCCAATACCTGATAAGTGGAGTCTTATTCTGCTTTGCCATGATGCAAAGTTGTCTTTATTCAACTTGGGCACATCTCGTTTGTTCATCTTGTGATCTTTTGCTTGAGCTTTTAAACTCCCTTTCTAAGAACACAAGCTCTGATACCAATTTTTAGTAATAACTGAGATGGGGGGGGTGAATTAGTGGCCTCAAAAATATTCCAATAATCAACCCTTAAAACTTAGTACCACAATATTAAGCCTCTAGTTATCTTTAGTCCTATAAGATGAATGCCTCCAAATACTTTTATCAAATTACTACTGCTCGGAATGCTTTGTAAAACCTTCTACTGTATGTTTACCGCAAAGAAGTCTATTAATTTACCGAAAGACAGTAAATTATCTAGAGTATACCAATCAATCCAATTAATTTATGTGAAATGAAAAACACTAAAGTAATGACTCATAGACACATTGGCACATGGATTTTTAACATGGAAACCCTGTTAAGGGAAAAACCACTTGGGACCGATAACCCAAAATTTTCACTCTTCTGAACTGAGCTCAGTGAAGATCCAACCTTGTTAAAGGTTACAAACACATTGTTAGGTGTGACCTTGTTAGAGGATTTGAAATTGTAGTTTGCCACTTGATATCGGGCATCTTTATGCTACTATCCTTGATCAAAAACTCACTTGGCATGTCAATAGGTATCTGGCATCTCATGTTATCTTCATGATCAAAATTTTTGATACTCCTTGGGATGTATCTCAATATAGAAAGGATCTTTAAATCTCACTCAGTTAAGAGACTTTCTAAATCAATGGTTAAACTGAAACAGTATGATCTGTTCACATATACAACTTATACTTGCAAATTTTTAGATCTATTGTAATCTCATAAAACTATTTTAATAAATATAACTCGGTTTATACCTTTGCTCCACTTTGATTTTGCTTAGTGATGTTGTTCTCTGTTGCTTGGTGTCCACAGAAAACTTTAGATCTTTCCTCAGCTTGTTGATCAGAACTGTATGAAGTTTCTCTTCATCAGTTTCTATTTATCTTCCTCTCTTTTTTCACTCCCCTTGATCCATAATGAATCAAGTTTGTCTCTTAAATAGACATGATATCACCATTGTTAGGTTCTTGATTTTCTTGAACTTGGCGTGATCCACAATCCTTGCCAATTAGATTTAAAGAAAAAATCCTATTTTATCTCGCTGAGATCTTCTTGCCAACTAGACAAAATAGCTTTAAATCCATTACTTATCTCTTGCTTATCTTGTCAATGAAAACAATGATAAATACCAATTAAGTCTATATTTAGTTATGCCAGCTAGATATTTTTTCATTTCTGAACTCAAGTTAATTTCAATGTTTAACTCTTTGATAGCTTTGGTCAACACTCCAGTTCTCCTCGGGCTTCTCCATCGGTTTACACTATGTTTCTGCCTGTCGGTTATGCTTGTGATTCTGCTCGTCGGTAATTCTCGTCGGTGTTCTTGCTCAGGCATCACTGTGACTTTGACTTTCGGTGATCTCTTTCTGCCGGGTTTCACTGACCATTAGCATTTGTAGTCACATTGTGAATTCTTATCTTTTATGCATTACAGAAAGCATAATATTTATCTCTTTGATTCTCTGAATTCTTTGACACTTTGATTATAACTGATTAGATTATATCTAGTTGACATCAATGAAAATATAATCCATTAATTGATTTAATTTCTTACATTATCCTTCTGCATTTTGGTGATCAACTTAACATCTTCAAACATTCAATCAGTTACATGTCATCAAAATCTTCACTTCATTTCTCATTTTTTCATTTTCTTCTTTCAATACACCAATATCATCTATTCTTTTTGCAAGTTCAGTATTCACTTGGTATGCCTCACGATTCATAGCAACCACTTGATTGGTGATCTCAAAGTTATGTTCAGTAAGTCTCGATATCTTAGTTTCTTTCTCTTGTAATTTTTCAATCATCTATCTTATGTCATCAACAACCATGTTCCTATCTTGTTCATCTTTCTTTGCATCATTCAAGACTTTAACCATTCTAACCATTTGTGTATCTTGACTGATCTGTTGTGATTTCACTTGTTCAGTAAGTTTTTTATTTCTCTCAGATAGATTTGATATAATTACTTCAGTTTCATCATATATACTATCATATTCAAATCCAGATGTATCAAAGGGGTCATGAATCTCTTCTTCATGATAATCAATCTCACGAGAGCGAAGTTCCATGTCCTTTCTCTTAATCAACATCTCCCTGAGTTTCTCTTTGGCTTCCTTGTATTGTTTGACATAGATCTGCACCTGTAACTTCTGATTTTCAATAGTTTTGTCAAGTGTATACCTTTCCATTGTAAGATCTTTTCTCTTCAGCGATTAAAACTTAAAAATAAGATAACTAGCTCTGATACCAATTATTGGGATAATGGAAAGGGTGTGTACTCAGAGGGGAGGGGTGAATCAGTACCCTTAAAAACTTTTAATCAATTCTTTGTAACCATTGGTCTGTATTAACCGACTGAGTAGATTGTATACATCAAACATATAGTATCACTGCTAAAATGTAAATGCGGGTAAAATAAGAAATACACATACATGAAATTAAGTACTTATGATACTAGTATTTTGGTATCATATAAAACCCATGTTAGAATGTAAAAAATGCGGTGGGGATGAGACCCACAAAACTTCACTACTGCAGCAATAAAGAATCATGTTAAAGCTTACATAGAGTGATCACTTTTGATTATCTTACCCTATTAGGAGTAACAATTATATCAATTATATCTACCTCATATGAGGATTTAGCAACACAATCTATGTGTGCACTTGGTTAGGAGATTTACAATAAGACGGTTAAGTCTACTTTGTTAAGAGATTTTGGGGTCTATTACAATTGTTAGAGAGTAACAAAAGTTTTGATCTGAAACATATAGAATCTTAATATTGCTAATACAGATTCATTAAGTGCATACAAAACTTATCACCTCAATGTGAATGATAATACCTTCTTCTCTATTTTGATTGGTAGCCTTGCCTTAAATCAAAAAATTGATTTCTACAATGTAGTTCCTGTAATCACCTGAAAATAGTATGATAAACTCAGAAGCCCTAATCTAAAATCAAGTCCCCTTGGTCCTAATCAAGAATACCAATTTAAAGCTAATTACAATTATATAATTAAACTAGATCAGTTGAAATATATAATTCATCAAAAATCAACAATCCAAGATCACGCATCAAGAGGCATTCATAAAAAGGCATTAATTCTTCAATTAACCCTTGGGGAATTAAATCAAATAAAAATATTAAAAACATGGCTAAGAAATTAATTAAAAGGAATTAATTAATTCAAGTTATTAATATTCCTTCAACATGCCTCAAAATTCACACCTCTAACCAATAAGAGGTGATCACATGGATCAAGCTAACTTGCATCTCAACCATTTCTCATGGATGCATCTCAACCATCGAATTCAAATTCAAATTTGGAGCCTTTTCCCTCCAAGAAAACTCTATAAATAGAGCCTTTCTAAGCTCATTTCATATAGGAGCATAGAGAATTTAATCATATATATAATGTCAATTTCATTCTAGCTAATCTAGTTCATCTTTTAGCATGCTAATCTAGTTCAATTTGTAGCATTTGATCTAAATAATGCTTAATTGAACATGTTCTTGAGCATTTTAGGAATTTTATTTTGAATCTTCCATTTCATGATTGTCTATTGTATGATCTAATGTGCTTAATCTAAGAGAAAAATTCAAATTAGATTACAATCTTCATGTCTAGTAAGCAATAATTCAGTTTCATGAGGTTTTATGTTTATTTCATTGATTTGATCTTACTAACCTTGGATATAATGAGTTATTGAGTGTTTGTGGGCAGTATTCTTGTAGGTACAAATTATACATCACATTTTGGCACCCACCATGCAGCATATTGTTGTATTTTCATGAAATTTTTCTCTCTATTCTTAACATTTTTTAAGTTTGCAAGCAGTTTATCATCTCTAGCATTTCTTTTATTGTTTCCAAGAGTGCTTTATCATCTTTGGTCATTCTTTCATCATTTCCAGAGAACTAAAAATCATCTTCTATTGTCCTTGTATCATCTATGGGAGGTATAATTTTTTCTTTAATGTATTTTTGGTAAATGCTTTATTATTTCCCGTGCATTTTATCGTTTATGGTAAAAGATTTATCGTTTCTAGGGAGTTTCATCATTTTGGGTAGAATCTTTATCATCTCTAGATAATCTTGTCTTAGGTCTCTATTTTATCATTTGAAAACCAGAGAGCAGAAACACAGAGTCTTTTGTTTGACGAATTTGATTACTAATCCTCTAACTTGGTTGTGTTTGTGATTTTGATCATTTTATTAAGCAGCCTAACATGTTTGTGGGTTGTTTGTCAAAGAATTATATGGAGAAAAACTACTAATGAAGTGTTTGTAGGTTTCCAATTGCAAAGAATCAAACAATTTCTCTAACACTTAATACAATTTTTTTGCATTTCATAATTTGGATAGAGGATTATGCTCTTTTCCCTTTGGGAAAATTAGAAACTCAAACCCCGAATTAAGTTTTGTGTAAAAATTGGAAGGAATAAATCATTTATTTTCAATGCAAAGTGTTTGATTAATAATCTTGTTAGGCACTTTAATATCAAGTTTTAGAGTTAATTTTTGGTTTTATTAGAGGATTATGCTCTTTTCCCTTTGGGAAAATTAGAAAATCAAACGTGAAATTGAAGATTGATTTTGGATTTGAAGGAATGAACATTGTTTGGAGTTATTGATAGGAGAAAACATTATTGAGTAGGTGAGTATGCTCTTTTCCCTTTGGGAAAATCAGAAATCTAGACCTCTTTGCAACGTCGATCCTCTTTCATTGTTTTATCCTTTAGTTGGGCCTATCGGTGAGGAAAAAATCTCCCAGGACAACCCACGTGAGAACGAGGTGTGATCCACACCACTCCAACTCATGTTAATCAAATTTACTCTTTTGGGCCAAAGCCTAGGGAGTTGGTTGGCATTTGAGCTTATACTCAGCTCATGTCTAACTTAAGTGCAGCCTAAGGGTCTTAATCACATTTACGTGACCAATTTTGTCAAGACTCTCTATGGGGATATACACCTGAATCGCGCTTGTGTGGATGTAGAGGATGCAATCAAATGGAGAACCTTACTAGACACTATAATATTAGAAGCTACCTGGATCACCCCCAAAAGGTGATAATCCTTGTGCAAGGCAAAAGGTAATTGCCCCAAGATACTCGTCATATTGTGCCCCCATTTGCGTTGGGAGTTGGATAATAAATAATCATGACTAGATCCATTGCGTGCTCAGTGATGGCTATATTCTGATTAGCATTTGGGTGTGTACCTAAGTTTACAAGCAAGGATTTTTATGCTATACCAATTTTGTAGGGATATTGTGTGTTTGTACCCTAATAAACAAAAGAATCTAAAAAAAGACAATCCTTATCAAAACATGACAAAATCACTTTGCTTTGCGTATGTGTATCACTAATTTCATATTTCAAATACACATTTGCAAGCATTTCAAAAATGGGTAATTCCTTACAAATGGTGGTTAGTACTTGGCACAAAAGTTCTCATAAAATCACTCAAAAACTTTGCTAAAAAATGTGGGTCCGAAAACATTGTCTTGGGTTCTTGTATTCTTGTGGGTCAAAACAAAATCTATTTCTATGCTATTCACATCAAAATCACTTCAATAGTGAAGGTTCTAAAACATCTATTTCTAGTCGAAACATCACAAGTGCTCAAAATCAAGCCTTGGTTTCTAGGAGATCAAAGTATTTACCCTTGATTTCAATCAACTAACACTACTTTCAAATTGGTCATATCAACCCTCTTTGTGTTTAAAGATCACTATGAAGGTCAATCTAACCTTCATCAAGATATCAAACATTATCAAAACTACATCAACATTTTTTCACCAAACTTTGACCAATTGTAAAACTAGTGTATCAAACATTGAAACTCTAGGTGATAGATGTCTCATCTTTGCAAATCAAGAATCATCTAAAATTACATGGTGTTTACAATAAGTGGACATTATCAACTAATAGACAATACACACATTCCTTGGATACACATTGGACTTGAAACACAACAAGAACAAGATCAAGATCCTTTTTTGGCTCCCCAAGCTAGTGATTCAGAGACAACAACAACAACAACATGGCTGGAATTGAGAATGAATGGGCTAATCATGCCAATAATGATGAAGAGTCAATAACTGAGGAATACATCTAAATATTCCAACAAGATGCAAGGTTTCAAAAGATCATGGATAAAATCCTAATAACTGATAAGGAAAAATGCTTCATGTATCTAGCTTCAACAGGGATAAAACTACCTCAAGATATTCATATGGAAAAAATTAAGACACAAGAAGAGGAAAATCCTATGACTCTCCTTGTAAAATAGGTAGAAGCTTTGCAAAATCAACTTCATGACATGAAGAAAGAAAAGGATACCATACCAAGGAAATACTCTATGTGTGCATTTTGTCCTATGCCTTTTGATCAAAGTTTACGCATGCCATCATTTCCACCGAATGTGGATATACCTAAATACAAAAAGTATACGGGAGTCATGGACCCTCAAGACCACATACAAGAGTTTTATACCCTAAGCATGGAGTTCATTCATGAACAAACATATCTCACAAAATTATTTCTTCGCAGTTTGAGTGGACAAGCAACAAAATGGTTCTCTAAATTACTGCATGGAATAAATTTTTTTGAAGAACTTGTGGAACGGTTCATGAAAATTTAATCATACAAAATTCAACATCCTATTACTATGATTGAATTGTGCAACACCAAACAGCAAGTTGGTGAACCTTTTATATCCTTTATACAAAGGTGGAGAAGAATTTTTGCATAATATCCTCAATTAGTTCTAGAAACAGAAAATATGGACATTTTTTGAACAACTTGGTCACATAATTGAATCATTATATCCAACTACAATGCATTCCAACATTTGAAAAAATGATTGATATGGGAATCAAAATCAAAGATACCTTGGTAAGGAAAGGTGAACTTAAAATCTAAAAAGAAACTAAAGGTTCTTTCAATCCGAATAACAATGGCAACCAAGACAAATCAAAGGATTGGAACAAGAATCAAAATGTTGTCAATGATGGAGTAGTAAATGCTCACAACGTAAATTCAAATCAACCAGAATTTAATCTATCTACTACTACTCCTCCTAAGTATCCTATCATTGCATCTAATGTGTAGGTTAATCAAGACAACAATCAGCAAAAGCCACCTTTTGCATACACTCCTAAATGGATATTCACACCTCTTGGGGAGTCTTTGAAATCAGCATTATGAAAACTTGTCTCTCACAAGGTTATCACACTACCAAAATCAAGACCATATGAACCACTAGTTAACCCTAAATGATGAAATGATGCACATTATTGCAAATATCATCAAAACAAGGGACATAGAACGAATGAATGTATGGAACTGAAACACTTGTCACAAGACTTAATTGACAATGAAGTTATTATAGTTGATGATCACAAGACAAATGAGGATCACACAGCTTTTAAATCACCTTTTCCTAACTATTAGAAAGGTGAATCATCCAATGCAAAAGGCAATCAGGTGAACTACACGTATTCTCATGATAATACTATCAACATGTTATAGGATTCAAATCAGAGGATCAATGTGATTATCATCAAGGAAAATAAAAAGGTTGAATCTTCTAATGCAGTAACAAGAGGGAAAGCCAAAGTGGTCCTAAAAGGAGATTCTTCAAAACTTCCTACATCATCGAAACCCATGAAAACCAAACCAAATTCATCTCTCTCATCTAACTATAGTTTGGTTGATCAATTTCAAAGAACTCCTGCACAAATCTCAATTCTCAAATTTCTCAAACTCTCTCCATCACAAAAAGAGATTTTGGAAAAAGCCTTGGTTGAAACAAATGTTCCCAACAATTTGGACATAGATAAATTCCAAACCATTGTTGGACACTTGACCACACACTATTTATCCTTTTCTGAAGAGGATTACAATGCTTTGACTCACCCTCATAACATTTCACTGCATATAGAAGTGCTAATTCATAGACATCGAGTAAAATGAGTCTTGATAGATGGAGGAGCGAGTCTCAACTTTTGAACTCTAGGTTTGATCAAGGAATTGTGATTCTCAAATGGAGACATTGATCCTAAGAAGTGGATAGCCATAAAAGCATATGATGATGAAGAAAGATCATCCAAAGGCCTCATCATGTTGTCAATCAGAGTGGGACCTATGGAAATAAATGTGGTGTTTCAAGTACTTGATATTAAGCTATCTTACAACATTCTCTTGGGAAGACCTTGGATACACAAAATGCAAGTTGTCCCTTCTACCTTTCATCAATTCTTAAAATTTCCATATAATGGAAAAGAGATTACTATTCCAGCTGATACAAGTTACTTCCAATCTTGTAACAATGTTCGTCAATCAAATGAAAGGATGGTTCCACATAACAGAGAAGCCACTAAAGAAAAATCCCCAAAAAGTTTAAACTCTACATTGCTACAAGACTCTGAAAAGAAACTGAAACTACATGATAATGGAATGGGGGAATACAAGATTGATTAATTACTCTCTGTAACTACATTACCTTCGTCACTAAGACCACAAGGGAGACCATCATCATCTATGATGTCAAAAAACCCTAAACCACAAACTATGTACACTGGAACCTTTGTGAAAGGCAAATCAGTGGCATAAGAAAAATAATATGTTGAGGTGTTAAGTTGGTTATACAAAGACAAGGATGAATCTCATCAGGAGGTCAAACATTTTCAAATCGTAACTCAAAAATATTGACGTAGTCTACATATCATGCAGAGAATGGGATATCAAGGACAAGGACCCCTATGAAATAACAGGGAAGGTCTTGTTGAATCACTCTTGACACAATTTAGGGATCCTAAAGACAAAACATGCATAGGTTATTCTAAATAATCACAAATACCCCTCATCTAAGATGGACCAATATTTGCTGAAGAACTAGAAGAATTAGAACAATAATTTGAATTCACACCTCAGTCATATGAATGGTTATTGCATACTCATGATGCAAATCCTCATTATCAAGGTGAACGCTACATTCCTTCATTCTTGGGAACTCAAGAAACAAAAGAAGATGAAGACACAAACATGCCATTACTAGAGAATCTAAACCTTGATGGTATTCAAACTGAAATTCAATAACATCATTCCGATGAGGATACTAATGCATAGGAAAATCATCATCCTAACTAGGGAGGGAGGGTAACACCAACTCATGTTCTAGACCTCGTTCAGTCCATGGAAACATATTCTAATGAGTATGAATGGGACTCATTCTCTAATGCCACTATGGATATAGAGATAGATGTGATTCATCAATATGCACCTCAGATTGAGAGAGGAGAAACTTCCAATGCTACTAATTGTCCTAAAATGGCTATAGAATCATAAGATATCGTGAGACCCAGTATTATTGATGCCAATACAAGGCTATTGATAGATTCTTAAGAGCTCCAACCCATCCTAGTGAATTCATATCTTAATAGAACAAGACGTGAAGAGGGACAAAGCTCAGGTATCCGAACATTCAAATTCGGTTCCCATAATATTGACAATGACTCAAGTGAGAATAGTGAGGAGCTTCTTGGTCTAAAAATTCTTTTGGAGGATACTGTTATAGACCTTTTCGATCCATTTGAATGCGATGATCACAACTCAATCCTACATCTTGAAATTAGCAACACCGACCCAAACGATGCTCTTCAACTTGTATATCTTGGCCTAATTGACTGGACCTTGTCTGAACCCATGGATATACCTGTGTTTTCCAATGACCATGCTATCACTTGTATTCTCAATGCAATAGAACCTGTAACATCTTCCACTAGGAATTCTAACACTAGGGAGGATATCAAGTTTTACAATCACAAAAATAAAGAAATAATTAAGCAAAAATATGACGGTGAAAACCATTATGTGGCAGTCTCAGATTATGAAAAAGGAAAAATAAAGGATGTATCTGATAGTGAAAACCTCACTAAGGTGCTAGAGGATGGGAAACTTGATATTCTTCCTTATCACTCTCAGGAACGGTCTGCAGTGTTGGAAATACAAGATGGGAAAGAAAGATACTGAGAGGGGGAGGGTTGAATCAGATCTTAAAAATTTTGCCTCTTAAAACAAACTAATCCACATTCATGCATAAATATGATTGATCTAACAACTAGTAGCATCCATAACATAAAACAAATAACTCAAGACTCATAATTTGGTAACCCAGAAACCCAATAAGGTAAAACTAGGGTGGGGATGACACCCACAAAAATCTTCACTACTGCAGCAATAAAGTGTGCCTGTTAGGGCTACAAAGTTTGATCACAATTTCTAATCTACCTGATTAAAGGTCTGCTCAGTTAAGAGCTATAGATCATTACAATCTACCTTGTAAAAGGATTTAAAATTACAAAAAAGTAAGCACTCAGTTAAGAGATTTAGAAAGGTCTGCTAGAACCACTCTATTAAGATATTTCACCTGATACACTTGTTAGAATGTCTCAAGGTCTGATCCTTTGATATGCACTCAGATGCTGATAACGAATCTCCTCTTTTCAATACCTTCTTTGATCTAATAATCTGGTATGATTTTACTCTGTTGCTCACTGCTCTATTCCTCTGCTAGATCTATGCTTCTTAACTCAAAATAACCCTTTGCATATATCCCTTGTATGCACACACACCTTACAAAATTAGGGTAAGAAGCAATCTCATATATACCTTACAGATCTGGCGTTGAGATCTAGATAAATGATCAAGATCAAATACTTATGCCACTTAGGCATTCCAATTTTCTAATTGGATCAATGCCACGTATTGGATCAAATAATTTAATGCGTAATTAACTCTCTTGAAAGCATTAAATACCCAAATATGTCAGCCCAAAATGGTTTACCTTAAAGTTTGTTCCATAACAGACATGTATGACAAAACTGCCTTGCTCAGCATATAAAGACTCTGGTGCTCAACATGAACTAATCAACTTCACTCAGATTTTGTGTAACTTGGCAACTATTATCTTCTCGGCAATGACTACTGCTCGACCTATGATGGATAGCTTGGTCGCAGTGATGACCGACTAACCTGCCTAGATAAATGACTAAGTGTGGGACACTAATGATCAATAAAAATTAGAGATCAACAATCTCCCTCTTTGATATTAGTGGAAAAAATACTTATCATTTCTGTATATACTCCCCCTAAGATTATACTTTGGAATATTTAAATAGTGTACATGCCAAAAAAAATATTAGGCCTGTTGTTGCCCATATTTGTCTATTTCCTTATCATGTTTTCTTATATGTTTCCCCTTTTTTTTTTCACTGGTAGCTGTAGGGGTTAAGTTTTTTTTATCCAAAAATGGCTTATGAAGCTGTAATATTAATGCAAACATTGTATCCCAACTATCCTTTACAAACTTCATAACCTGTAACTTAATTTCTAGCTTGACAGCTAGACTTACCAGACTATCTGCAATAGAGAGATGAGGATCTCTCTTAACTAATTCATGTGCAGCTTCAAGTTCCTTCTGAATAACCTTGAAATGAGGTATCAAGTTAGTCTAAATCATTATCAATTTGGCCCTTGTTCATCCATCTTCAGCCATAAGCTTGGCTAACCTCCTTTGTGCATGTGTCAACCTATCAAAATGTGTGGAGCTAGAACTAGCATCCATGCTCAATGAACTTGTTGTTGACTTTAAATCTAATTGCAACTTATCAATAAGCTGTTGATTATCCTTTGTAAATAATTTTATATCACATAACCTTTTGTACAAAGAATAAACATTATTTACAAATTCTTCAAGAATGTCAACAAGAGAAGAAAGTTTAACATGTTTGGTAGCAATCTCTTCTGATATCTTCTCCAAGACTTTGTTCTCAAATTTTCTCTCAGACCATTGCAACAACTTTTCATTTTCCTCAATGTTTTCATCATTCACTTTCTGTACAATGTGAACTAACTGTTCCAAAATTGGTGCTTGCTGATTTTCATCTTCCATGTCAAATGCTCTAACAAAATATCCTTTATATCATGTTGCACTTGCTTCTTCTTATGCTCCCTCTTCATTTCCTCTTGTCTCTTCTTCCTCTTTAATAGGTCTTGAAGATTATGAATCTTCTCATATGACAAGTTCTCTGGATCCCATTTAGGAATCAAAATAACTTCATCTAATGTGATATTTCAGCTCAGTGACTTCTTCTTGCTTAGATTCTTCTTCTTGAGCTCTAGTGAGCTGATACTCTGCTCAGGTTCTTCAATATCCTTTCCTTTGTCAGTATGAACTTCAAGTGCAGACTTGAACTGAGTTAAAATTACCTATTGATCAGGTAAACTCCCAATTTTAGGTCCAGTAGGAGTAGATGATACATAATGTGGTAGATCCACCAACACTTGTATAGCCTCCTGTTATGTAGGATTATTTACAATTTCTTCCATCTTATCTCCACTAGATAGGAATGTTTGCACAACCTCTAAAATAGGTGGGTTATTATTTGTTACCTCCTTTTCTCCTTCTTTCTATGTCTCAGCCTCAGTTGCACGAATGGGCGATTGCATACCTGTGTTTGTTGGCTCATTCTGATCATTGGCATCCAAATTTCTATTATCTCCAAGTGTAGTGTCAATGGGACTGTCCATTGTTAGATCTATAGTTTGCCCTTTGACTTTTTTCTCTACCAGTTCCATCTCAGTCTCTGTCTGATCAGTACCAATTTGGTCTTCCATTTCTTTCGGCTCTGAGGTGCCTTCACCTTTCTTATCTTCCTTCTTGGTCAATAGCCCAAAAGTTTCCTTCCAAATTCTAGTGCTCTATTGTACTACACCTTCAACATCATTTTTCAATATTGCATAGGCTCTTTGTTTAGGAATAAACTTCCTTTGATATTGTTTAATTAATTTGGCTATCTGTTTCTTGGTTAAATCAGGAATGACCTTAGCTAACGTCCCTCCTTTATCTATCTTTCATTCATCAATGCATACTGCCACTTTTGTGATAGAATATCATACATTTCTATGGGGATAAGGTATCCTATCTCTACAGGTGTCATCTTGAATGTACCCATCATATCTAATAGTTCTTCCTGAATCTTATGCTTATTTTCTATGCTTTGCTTCTCATACTTGATAAATTTAAATCCTGCTAATCCAACAGTACTTCTAATGTTTTTTCATACCTCATCAATATTGGTCTATGGTCTATGTGATGTTGTAGGTATGTTTCTATGTTCATCTATATCTATTTTCTCCTCATCATCTTTGTCATTCAAGATTAGTTTCCTCCTCATTCTTTTCTTAAGTTGGCTCAACACAAACTTTGTTTCAACTTGTTTTCTTTTCCCTGAACTTCTCTCTCCAACATTCTTCTTTGTATATACTCTAGTTGTCTTGGCAAGAGATGAAACAGTTGATGCCCTTTTCCTAGGCCAGTTAGCAACAGGAGGGGTAGCCTTAGATTTGGCTTGGCTTGGTTTAGTTGCCTTGGAAACTACTAGCTGCTTTCCTTTAGCTTTCTCAGTGATTTCTTCTTTAGGTTCACTCTCCTCTTCTTCACTAGACATATCCTCTCCATGTCATGTTGATAAACCCAAAGGTGCATCCTCTATTTCTTCATCACTTTCTATTCCAACCATTTTCTTCAGATTCTTTACAATATTTTTCCTTTTCCTTTCCACAGTGCCAGCCTTCAAATCCATAGAGATTTTGGACTTGGATTCCTAATAATTTGTAAAATGTTTGGCTGAACTATCAATCTCCTTTGCCATTAGAGTTGTTATAGCTACAGATATATCATCAAAATTTAATTCATAAGGTAATGGCCTTAGCCAAGATATCCTTAGCACTACTGCCTGGACATAAGTAAAATTTGTATCCACTAGAAAACAAATATCCTCATAGTGTTTTTCAACTAGGATCTGGGAACTCTGCTTCTCAATCTCATCCTTTTTTTGAATTCCACAAAGTATGTTCCCATTATATTGTTAAATTTACCACCGAATTGCTCAATAAATGCATTGATCTATTGTGTAATTGGTTGGTCTATCTTCCATACAATAGCTCCAAAAGTAGGAAATGTATTTTGTACATAGAAAATATGCAAACTAACAAAGAACTAAACTTACATATTGAGTTCTTTGCCTTTTGGATTGAAGAAAGGTTCTCAGCTAGCTGTATCAATTAAAGCTCGGCAAGGTCATATGTATGGTCCTTCTTCACAATATTCCAAGCTTGGTCGAATACAATACATGGGACACTATCCAGTCAGCTTGACTAATAAAACTTGTGAGCAATAACCTTAACTACAAAATCAAGCTCCAAATCCTCAATTGTTTAGATTGTCATCCCTCTTTTATTCCAGATAGCTCCAGTGTATTCTTCTATATTTTCCTTACTCTGACATCTCATAGTTCTCTTCTCGTTGATAGTTGGATAGCCAGTTACCCTTTGGATGATTTCCTTTGTAATCCTAACTGGTCCATTATCTAGCCATATGTTCATGGCATGTACACAACTAAGGACAATCTTGATCCATTCCATTTTGAAATCCATCAAGAAATCTAGGGAATGAGTTAACCCTCTCTCATCTAGATGTTTATGTTCCTCTTTTAGGGCTCCGTCTACACATAATTTGTTGTAGGATTCCCTCAACTCATGATCTCCAATTTTGCTAAATTTACACATGTAACATGACCTAACATCATGAATCATAAGTACCTTAGGTAGAATAGATGATAAGGCTCCAGTGAGATCACCCTGGATGGCACTTTTAGGAACTGCCCTGAAATTAGGAGGTGCACAGGTGTCACTCCTAACCAATTGTACTTTCCTCAACTCCTTCTCCATATTATTAGTTGTTGTGGAAGAACTTGCGTCCATGATTTCCAAAAATAGGGTTTCAAAGATGATGAACAAAGTACCTCGGCAGATGTCAAAATTTGCACTATTCACTCAGGATTGCAGACGGCATGCTGTAGAAATCCTTGAGAAAACTTTGTTGAAATCAAGTTCGCAAATTTGCAATCGCTCTATAAAATCCTTAATTGCATGGTGAAAATGAGAATGAATGGTTCTTCCATTATATAATTTCCAATGGTCAAAATTAGGTTAGCATTCAATGTTCTGTCTATTGAGTGAGTGTCATACAACTGTCCTCAGCCAACTCACAAAATTCGCCTATCACTCGGTCACAACCCATACACGGTCATCATACCAGCTTGGCATACACTAGAGAACTCAGTCTTAGTGCACAATAATATTGTTGCTTGGCATATGTCTCAAAATATGTCTTGATGCATCTTTAGATATGTAGATATGGACTTTTGCACTTTTATATGTTAGGAACTGATGAAAGATGTGAAATATAAATATAGTTCCTTACATACCTCATTTTCTTAGTTGGTGATGGTGTGATCACCTGATCCATTGGATTGGGTGACATTGTCTATAGTAGCGTCACTGCTGCTCGATTCTTATTTCCTTATCCATGTCTGGTTCATCTATGCTCTAATCTTCTCAATAGTAGGAGCAAGTACCCTTGTTTTGTAATATCTCCTAGTATGACCAATTTTCAAACAATTATAACAAACTAGGCTTCCATTCATCCAACTCTTAGATTTTCCTCTGAAATGTGTCTTTATGCAGTTTTCTGGAACATGTCCATACTCACCATAGTAGTGACAACTATGCCATGTGTTGTAATCCCAATTATAAGTGTTGCCTTTCCTAGGTTCTTTTTTTTTTGTCTTTGATGTCCATTGTTGTTTAGCTTTAGATCTACAATCTTGTGCTCTATGTCCAAATTTCTAACAGTTGTAACAATACCCATTGAATCTAGGTGTGGGAGATGCACTATTTTCCTTTGCCCAACATTCATGTGCATGATTTCTATACTTCTTATAGTTAAAGAAATAACCATTGAACTTTGTTTTAGGATTGGACTTACCATTCATGCTTCGATAGATGTTTTCTGTGTGTCCTATTTTTCCATAGTGGTAGCATACAGCCTTTTTGTTCTTTGTCTTTGCATTCCTCCTTTCACCAGTCTTAGATGATTCTCCTTTCTCAGAAGATGTCTGTTGTTCGGTGTGTCCTAATCTAGAAAATTCCTTAGATTTTCTTGATGCTTCCATCAGATTTTCAAAATAATTCAAAGCTTCATTTGGTTTGTTCAATCTCTCATTAAGTTCTTTCTTAGATGTCAATTCATCTTTCAATTGACTGTTCTCAGATCTCAGATTCACAATTTCCATATCTTTCCTGCTGATTTCTTGATTTACAAGTAGCAGTTGATGTTGGAAAGTGATCTATTTTGGTAAATATGATTCACTTTTTGGTTGTCATTTATGGCAACATATCTTGGTTTAAGTTTGATTACTTTGAAGATAAGTTTTGATGATTCATAAATCGACTACGTATAGTAGCAGACATACATAATTATTTTGGATGTAGAAGACAGATATCGATGAATTAGGGAAAGAGAGCTTAGAGGAAGAAATTATGGAGTATGTATAACCTCCACCTAAGGTCTATTTGGATTTGGTTAAGTCTACAATGAGTTATAAGGATTTGAAGACAGACAGACTGTAGAAGAATAACGATATAGAGCAGTTGGACGTCAACAAAGATTGAGGGAGTATGACTTGGACTCCAAGAAATCAAATTTGTATTTTGGTTGTTGATAGCCTACACATTGACTATGCAAGAGAGGTGACTATGCATTTGATATTTACTATACTAAATGAATTGTGTATTGAAGGCCGACTTTGTAATATTTGTAATATTCATTTTGAGAGCCGACTTTGTAAAGTTGTGAAATATATATGTAGGATGGTTTTGGTAAAGATGGAGTGTAGTTTTTAATAGTTATCTGGAAGAGCATATATATGAATGACAGAGATCATTGAAGAACTATAAAGGAACTATCAAAGCATTAGCGATGCTTGTTTTTTTTCATGACTAAGAACTTTTGTAACTAAATTATATTGTAAGAGTTGTAAGCTGAGTTGGCCCCTAACAGGGTGTTGTGAACCTTTAATAGGGTTTTATTCCTCTAACAAGGAAATTTACTATGCAATATTCAGCTCCTAATAGGGATAGGTCTCCTTATAGGGACATTATACTTTAGTGCATGCTTGTGGGTACCATCCCCACCGAGGTTTTCCCTTGGCCAGGGTTTCCTCGAAAACAAATATGGTGTTATGAGTACTGTGTCAATTGCTTATGTTCTTTTCTTTACTACAAATGTATGATTAATGTTTAAGTTGTTGAAGAATTAAATAAAGTTCTATTATATTGATTCACCCCCCCCTCTCAGTATAATCCAATCCTAACAATTGGTATCAAAGTTTTTGGCACTTGGAGAGAAATCCTAACAGCTTGAGGGAGATCAGAATGGATTTGGACAGTTTGTAAGAAAAATTTGATGCTACACTTGAAGACCTTGATAAAGAAAAGAAGAAAATGGAGAATTAAGATTCAACATGCGAAGAGCTAAGAAATTTATTAATAAACTCAAAGAACAACTTGAGCTTTCCAAAAGTCAAAGAGAAGATCTTGTGGTTCAGATAAAAGAAGACTCGAATGAGGACAATTCAGATTAGGTGAAGCAACTAAAAGAAGAGATTGAGACTCTGAAACTTAAAAATAAGTCTATGGCTAAAGAAGTACAGATGTAGAAGGATGCTACGAAGAAAGTTGAAGAAACCTTAAATAGTGCATTGAATCAAATGAAGGATGAGGCTGACAACTACAAGAATAAATACCTGGAATTGGAGAAATACAATAAGATTGTGAAAGATGAACTTGTTGAAGCAGAGAAACACATTGAGAAACTTCACACCAGTAGTGATTTGATTGATGAACAACTAGACAAACAGAAACCTAAAGGTGATATGACTGGTATTGGCTTCAATGAAGCTGAATGTTCAAAGAATTGGGAAGAGACATCAGATGAGAAGATTGATGTTGAGAAACCATTTATTGAAGAAACTAAAGAGGAGATCAGACCTTTCAGAGGTAGATTCTTTGGTTGCAACGGATTTGGACACATGAAGAGAGACTGCAAAGGTAATTCCCCTTTTAGAACTTTTTATGGTTATTTTTTTAACTGTAATGGATATGGACATAAGAAAGCAGAATGCAGAAAACCTAATCAATCAGGATATAGAAAAGACAATGCAAGAGAACCTACTGTCAAAACCTACATGCTACAAATGTAATAACATTGGACACATTGCAAAGTATTGTAAGTTACAAGTTAATCAAGAAAGAAGACCTCCTATATGTTACAAATGCAATAATCCAGGACATATTGAAAAGTTTTGCAGGTATAATGGAGTAGATAACAGAAGAACACCACCTCCTATGAATTCACAGAAGAATGGAATGATACTGGCAAGAGTGTTGCAGATGTGAAGAATGATTTTGAAAATTGTTTTAAGAAGATAGAAGACAAAAACAGTGGTAAGATCTTCCAGATCAAAGGAACAAGTGAGACATCAGTTTAGGGAGTGTCAGTAGATGCTATTGGATCTTTTCCTGAAGGTAGCAACATAGAATTGACCTAATTGGTTGATCACCTTAGGGGGAGCATTGGATACAGACATCATAATTTATCCTGCCCCAAAATTCATAGATTGAGCCCATACGAGATTTTGTATGAACTAAGTCGACATCATGGATTATATATCTAAGAGCGCACCATCATCCGACTTATATTTTGTTCATGAGTTATAGAAGCTGACTTGTATATTCTATTCATGAGATCTAGCAGCCGACTGGACAGTATAAAAGTGAAAATGAAAGTTATAACCTAACTTATATAAAGCACCATTTGATGGCCTATCTATTCACCATTTGACAAAGAGCAAGCTAAGGAGATCAGAGAGCAGAAGCATTCAAATGATTCTACATTTTCTGTGCATGATCGATTGGAGCATAACACTTAGATTTTAGCGAAAGAAAGGTATTTCACATCATCTAGCTATGGATGCACTTGTCATTTTTGATGTTGTTGATTGTCCTAGATGCAAATTCAAGAAACATCCATATAAGTCTTGTGAAGAGGATATGGAAGGAGCATTTTCACAAACCCCACATGGTGTATTGCATGTAGAAGACATTAGGGCTTACATACATTGTAAGTATGATACATTGGGAGACAATGAAATACTCACTAAAATGGAAAATATGACTGAAAAAGGAATCATGAAAGAAGAATTCAAACACATTAGTCAGTTGTGCATAATGAAGATTATGGATTTATGTGAATTCGATGAAAACGAATGGTTTAAGATATTGATGAGCAGGGTTCATGACCAGTTCATATGGATTGGTGACCAACGTGTTAAGATTTGTAGTGACCTAATTTATGAGATCAGTTGATTAGACAACACTGGAGTTATACCTATTGTGGAGAAACATGTAAAGAAAGAATTTGAAACCCTAAAACATTCTAAATGGGACAGAAGGGCAATGATAGTAAATGATATCTTTTAGCAAGATGTGAGATTGATTTCCATGATACTTGGATATAAATTCTACTACAGTAGTAGACCTAACTTAGTATCTGCTGGAGTAATCATGATGGCATGGAGAATGGTGAAGGAAAACAAAAAATATAACCTATGCAAAGTTCTGGCTCAGCAATTTCTTGAGAATATGAAGCTAGTGAAGAAGGATAGAACTAAAACTTTCAGATTTGGTTCATTGTTGATGCATATGTTCATTCATATTGAGTACAAGTTTCTTGGTTTACATCCTAGTAGTTGGAAGTCTAAAGTACCCACTGGCATACTAATTTCATAGAGTTACAAAAGAAAGAATACTACTTGGGTAGATGGAGAACTATTTTCTATGATCAAAATTCTATAGAAACAGATGAAGAAAAGATAGAGATTACATGAGGACATTGTGGAAAAGTACAAGGATGCAATCTGTTTCATGTTTGAAACTGATTGTGTATGTTTTGAAGCAGTTACACCTAGAAAGAAGTGGTTCTACCCCATGGGTTATGAAGTGAGTTATGAAGTACTCACCATGCAAGTAGAACATGTTCTTGCATTAGAAGTTGATACAACAGAAGAAAGATGGGGAACTTATGAAGAAAAATCAGTAAAGGTGAAAGAGGAACAGTCTAGAGGATCGAGGAAAAGGAAAATTGCTAACTTTATTCATGATTGTGGTATAAAAGTTGGACTGACAGAAGAGGAATTAAAATAAGCCAAGAAGAAGATGGTAGAGAGATCTCTTGGAGTAGAAAGTGGAAGCACTGATGCCCCTTTCAATCCTGAGGTAGTTATGGTAGATAGTCCACCTCCTCCACAACAAAAAATAGAGCAAGCAAAGGATGTCACTCCTAGAGTTACAAGATCAAGTAAGCTTAAATCACCTAAAGAGCAAACCACGGAAGGAGAAGAAGAGAAGAAAATAGAAAAGAAATTGTGGAAGCTTGACATGAAGATGATAGAAAAGAGAGCAATAGAACAAGGTAAATTGGTCTCAATTGATAAATATTATGACAGGTATGAGGAATGAGATAAGCTAAAGATTGAAGACATTGTGATAGAGCATTTTCTTACTTTCAAGAAGACTCTTTTAGAAATTTAAGGAAATATACCTATAGACCTGTATGCAAAATTGGAGAATAGAAAAAACTTGGCACAGATTGAGGATGATCAAATCAGAAATAAGGAAATTGATAACATGCTTCATGTGTTATCAGTACAAGAGAGGGATAGTATATTCAAAGAATTGAAACCTCTATTAAGAACCAAGATTAGACTATTGAAAATAATGGCGAGGAAGTATGATGAAGTGATTGAGGAAACTCAGAAGGCACTAGAGAATATTTTGTTGAATACTAATTTTGATAAGGCCCCACCTCCTAAAATAACATCGCCCACACAATTAAGAATGGGTGAGAGATCTAAGGCAACTGAGAAGAGCGAAGGGGATCCATCAGCATATTTCTATGTCTTTGGTGTGGCAGTGACCCTTGACCCCTCACAAGATGAGAAGGACCCTTTTGTAGGAAATTTGGACACCTCTATTGTAGATGAAGCAGAATAAAAAGAGTAAGTTGAGAAAAAAAAGGATGATGAACAGAAGATAGAACAACAAGGAGATGAAAAGAAAGAGGTAAACTCACCATCTATTTCATTGGTGGCAAGCAATGATGTAAATGTGGATAGCATGGATGAAGTTGAATTGGTAAAACTGGCATTTACTGCATTAAACAAAGCAAAGGAAAGATCTAAACAGAAAGGAGACAAAAAGGAAAAAGTAATTACAAGAGCTATTGATACTATGAACAAATTACTTCTAGTACCTATAGTTTTCCAGCACCAAGATGACATTGAAAACTTGAAAATTACACTTGATGAATTTGATGGGCACTATGAAAATTTGTTGAAGATTGCAAATGAGAAGGCAGAGAAGACATATTCAGAGAAGAAGATGACAGAAGTCTACAAGTCCATCACATGGGACTTAGGCATTGTAAAAACTTGTTTGACAAATGCAAAAAACTACATTGGGCATGGGAGAGAATTGTTTAGCTATTGCATGAATCTAATTAGGCATGTTTAGAATGTTGAGGACATTATTGCCAAGGAGAGGGCAACTCTGAACAATTTTATGGATGGTTGTGAAACATCTTCATAATCCAAAACAGAAATAGACACGGAAGTTACAATGATAAT
Organism: Thuja plicata; assembly: GCA_018584345.1. Taxonomy (NCBI): domain Eukaryota; kingdom Viridiplantae; phylum Streptophyta; class Pinopsida; order Cupressales; family Cupressaceae; genus Thuja; species Thuja plicata. The sequence continues at coordinate 636,729 of MU225743.1, read as the reverse complement.
GGCCAAGCTCAGTGTATTGGATAATGAGAAAGAGAGAGTATTGAAAAGATTTAATTTGCTGAGGAGCTTTATCACTCCTAAGTTATCCATACTTGAAGCTCATCTCTCATATTTGGAGAAAGTTGCAGATTCATTGACTAAAGGTTTACCCACAAAATTGAAAGAAGATGAAACTTCATCATTTGCAATGAATGGTTTGATTCCCATCAGTCAAATATTGTTCAAGACATGGAGCACAGAAGTGAAGCTTTTGGAAGATTCTTTTTAGGATATTCTGAAACTGGTAAGCAAGAACTAAAACTTATTGCTTTATATGCACCTTTTTCATTGTTGTCAAAGGGGGAGAAGAGAAAAAAATGATGAATGATTAAAAAAAATATAATATAATAAAAGAAAGAGAGAAAAAATATGGAGAAGAGATAAGGAGAAGAAGAGACAGTTTTGTTTGGTTGGAACACTTAGTCATTTTTTTGTTAAGTGTTGTCATCAATGCCAAAGGGAGAGATTGTTGGCAAGTGATCTATTTTGGTATATATGATTCACTTTTTGGTTGTCATTTATGGAAACGTGTCTAGGTTTAAGTTTGATTACTTTGAAGATAAGTTTTGATGATTTAGAAATTGATTAAGTATAGTAGCAGAGATACAGAAGTATTTTGGATGTCGAAGACAAAGATCAATGAATTAGGGAAAGCAGGATTAGAGGCAGATGGTATGGAGTATTTATGACCTCCACCTAAGATTGATTTGGATTTGGTTAAGTCTACAATGAGTTAGAAGGATTGGAAGACAGATAGACTGTAGAAGAACAACGATACAGAGCAGTTGGACAGCAGCAAAGATTGAGGGAGTATGACTTGGACTCTAGGCAATCAAAGTTGTATTTTGGTTGTTGATAGCCTACACATTGACTATGCAAGAGCAGTGACTATGCATTTGATATTTACTATATTAAATGAATTGTGTATTGAAGTTTGACTTTGTAATATTTGTAATATTCATTTTGAGAGTCGACTTTGTAAAGTTGTGAGATATATTTATTTAAGATCTTTTTGGTAAAGATGGAGTGTAGTTTGTAATAGCTATCTGGAAGAGAAGATATGCAAATGACAAAGCAGAGAATGACATAGATCATTGAAGAACTATAAAGGAACTATCAAAGCATTAGCAATGTTTTTTTTTGTTCATGACTAAGAAATTTTGTAACTGAATTATATTGTAAGAGTTGTAAGCTCAGTTGGCCCCTAACAGGGTGTTGTGAACCTTTAACAGGGTTGTTATTCCTCTAACAAGGAAATTTACTATGTAATATTCAGCTCCTTATAGGGCTAGTTCTCCTGATAGGGACATTATACTTTAGTGCATGCTTTTGGGTACCATCCCCACTGGGGTTTTCCCTTGGCTAGGGTTTCCTCGAAAAAAAATATGGTGTTATGAGTACTGTGTCAATTGCTTATGTTCTTTTCTTTACTACAAATGTATGATTAATGTTTAAGTGGTTGAATAATTAAATAAAGTGTTATTATACTCATTCACCCCCCCTCTCAGTATAATCCAATCCTAACAGTTGATTCGCCATGTCAACCTGATTGTTTGTCATCATTTGTACATCATGTGTCCTTTCATCAAGTCTGATAGTCATCATTCTTTTGTCTTCTTCAACCATATCTTTTTCATCTTTAACTTTCTTCTTTTGTTCCACTACTTCACATAGTCTTACTGTTTGCATTTCTTGCTCTCTTTTCAGGTTTTTGACTTCTTCACAAAATGTATTGTTTCTTTCCAGTAGATCTGAAATTGCTGCATCACTCTTAGGAGAATTTTCATTATGAAATATATTTCCAGTGTCTTCTTCCTGATAATTAGTGTCATTCATTTGTTTGGCAAAATCTTTCCTTATTAGCAGGGACTTCTTCAATTCCTATATTGCTTTCTCAAGCTTATGTAATGCTAGTTGAATATCAATCTTTTGATTCTCAATGACTTTACCAAACTTGTATACCTCCATCTCAAGGTCTGGATTCTCAAGCTGATTAAAACCTTTTATAGGAGAACTATGATCTGATACCAATTGTTGTAAATAAAAGATGGGAAATCAAGATACTGAGAGGGGGCGGTGAATCAGATCTTAAAACTTTTGCCTCTTAAATAAAAATGATCCACATTCATGCATAAATATGATTGATCTAACAACTAGTAGCATCCATAACATAAAATAAATAACTCAAGACTCAAAATTTGGTAACCCAGAAACCAAATAAGGTAAAACTGGGATGGGGATGACACCCACAAAAATCTTCACTACTACAGCAATAAAGTGTGCCTGTTAGGGCTACAAAGTTTGATCACAATTTGTAATCTAACTGATTAAAGGTCTGCTCGGTTAAGAGCTACAGATCATTACAATCTACCTTGTAAAAGGATTTAAACTTACAACAAAGTAAGCACTCAGCTAAGAGATTTAGAAAGGTCTGCTAGAACCACTCTGTTAAGATATTTCACCTGATACACTTGTTAGAATGTCTCAAGGTATGATCCTTTGATATGCACTCAGATGATGATAATGGATCTCCTCTTTTCAATACCTTCTATGATCTAATAATCTGATATGACTTTACTCTGCTTCTCACTGCTCTATTCCTCTGCTAGATCTATGCTTCTTAACTCAAAATAACCCTTTACATATATCCCTTGTATGCACACACACCTTACAAAATTAGGGTAAGAAGCAATCTCATATATACCTTACGGATCTAGCGTTGAGATCTAGATCAACAATCAAGATCAAATACTTATGCCTCTTAGGCATTCCTATTTTATGATTGGCTCAATGCCACGTATTAGATCAAATGATTTAATGCATAATTAACTCTATTGAAAACATTAAATACCCAAATATGTTGGCCCAAAATGATTTACCTTAAATTTTGTGCCATAACATACATGTATGACAAAATTGCCTTGCTCGACATATAAAGACTCTGGCACTCGGCATGAGCTGGTCAACTTCACTTGGATTCTATGTAACTTAGAAACTATTATCTACTCGACAATGACTACTGCTCGGCCTATACTAGATAGCTCGGTCGCAGTGATGACTTACTATCCTACCTAGATAAATGACTAAGTGTGGGACACTAATGATCAACAAAACTTAGAGATCAACATGCAGTACTTAGTGAGCCTACTCAACCAATCTTGGTATAGAGGAGAAACCGCAAATCATACACATTGCTCAATCTTTATTTGATGACAAAAAGGAGGCGTTTACATAGTTTTTCAAAGTAAAGAAGATTAATTTTGCATGGTCTTATTCTGACATGTCAGGGCTTGATCCTGATTTAATTATGCATCATTTATCTATGGCTCCTAGAATAAAACCTATCAAGAAAAAAATAAGAAAGATGCATCCACACATTGCTCTTTTGGTGAAAGAAGAATTGGCAAAACTATTAAAAGAAAGATTTATAAGAGCTATTGCATATGCAGAATGGATATCTAATATTGTTCCAGTATCGAAACATGACAAATCCATCAAAGTGTGCACATATTTTCAAGATGTCACTAAAGCATGTCCAAAAGACAATTTTCCTTTTCCAAACATAGATGTCATTGTGGATCTCATAGAAAGATATGAGATGTTTTCACTAATAGATGGATTTTCCAGATATAATCAGATAAAAATTTCTCCAAAAGACCAAGATAAAACAACTTTTACTTGTCCATGGGGAACTTTCTGTTGGAATGTCATGCCATTTGGACTCAAAAATGCTGGAGAAATATATCAAAGAGAAATGACAGAAATCTTCCATGATATGATGCACAAGAACATGGAGGATTATGTGGATGACACTTTAGGAAAATCTCATCATCGCAAAGATCATCTAAAAGATTTAGCCAAAATCTTAGACAGGATGGAGCAATTCAAACTATGCTCGAAAAAGTGTGCATTTGGAGTCACCTTGGGAAAACTTCTAGGGTACATTGTTCTGGCTAAAGGAATTGAAGTTGATCCAGAAAAGGTTAAAGCTATCATTGAAATGCCTCCACCTAGAAATATCAGTCAGGTGTGATCATTACAAGGCAATCTACAATCAATATGAAGGTTCATTGCTCAATTCGCTGATAAAGCTCAATCATGCACTAAGCTTATGCACAAAGGTATTACCCATAAGTGGGATGAAGCATGTGAAACATCATTTAATCAACCGAAGTAGTATCTGGTAAATCTGCCTATCATGATGGCTCTGATCGTAGGAAAACCATTGATATTGTATGTTTTAGCAACTAATACCTCACTAGGGGCACTATTGGCACAACAAGATGAAACTAGAAAAGAACATGCAATCTATTACATCAAAAAAACATTGGTGTAATATGAGCTTAACTACACACCAATTGAAAAATTAGTTCTAGCAGTAGTATTTGCATCTCAAAATATTTGGCATTATATGATGGCACATTCAATTAAGTTGGCGGCTAAGATTGACCAGCTAAAATATCTTTTAAACAAAGCAACCTTAACCGGTAGATTGGCTAAGTGGGTGATGATACTAAGTGATTTTGATATCAAATATGTTGAACAAAAATTATTAAAGTACAATTTATTGCGGATCAACTTGCAGATGCACCACTATCAGGGGATATCCCTTTAACTATTGTTTTTCCAGATGAGTCAATCCTCATGATCATAGAGCATACCTGGAAGATGTATTTTGATGGATCATTCACACAACATGGCTTTGGAGTTGGTATCATATTCATATCACCTCAAGGATACACTATACCAAAGGCCTACAAGATTTTGTTTCCATGTACTAACAATATTGTGGAATATCAAGCCTTGGTAAATAGATTGAAGATGGCACTAGAATGGAAAATAACAACGCTACATGTTTATGGTGATTCCCAACTTTTCATAAATCAAATCACTGATGAATATCAGACTAAGGATGATAGGATTGTACCATATAAGAAAATGGAGGATGATTTGAAGTGGTACTTTATCAACATAACATTTGAGTAGATTCCCATATTAAAAAATCAAGCAGCCGATGCAATGGCTAATCTTATGTCTCTCATAGAATTATTTGATAATCAAGAATGATATAAATTCCTAGTGGATGAGTTACCTTATCCCTCCTATAACTGTCTTGACTCCAAACTAGTTTTCCAACTTGTAGTTTTTTACTCCCCTCATTATGGACCTATCTGGACTTATCTTGAAACCAATGCTTTACCTGAGGGTATATCCAAAAACCAAAAATGCAATCTTATTCATCAAGCTTCCAAACATGTGATGATCACAGATGATTTGTATCGCCAAGGTTTTGATGGTACCTTACTAAGATGTTTAGATCTAGAAGAATCTAACAACACTTTACATGAAGTCTACAAAGGTATTTGTGGATCGCATTCGAATGGTCTTATGTTGGCCAAGAAACTATTGTGCATTGTATATTATTGGCCTATAATGGAGAAAGATGTTGTCAATTTCTCAAAAACTTGCAAAAAGTGTCAGATACATGGCAATCTTATCCATGCTCCAACAAGAGAATTGTTACCTTTTATCACACACTAACCTTTTCAGCGGTGGGCCTTTGATCTTATTGGTCAGATTTACCCATCATCCTATAATGGTCACAAGTTTATCATTACAACAACAGAATATTTTACCAAATAGTTTGAAGCTATACCCTTAATCACGAAAACAGGAAAACAAATCTCATTGTTTATCCTCAACTACATCATTTGTCGGTACGGTCTTCCCTCTTCAATTGTGACAGATAATGGTAAACAATTCAAAAATAAGGATGTGACAGAACTTTGCAATAAGTTCCAAATCACCCAACATTTCTCCTCTATCTATTATACTCAGGGAAATGGATAGGCAGAGGCTAGAAACAAGAACATACTCAATATTCTCATCTGATTTGTCAATGATTCTCATAGGGATTGGCATGTTAAAATCAATCTGACTTTGTGGGCTTATCAAACAAGTATCAGAACCCCAACATGAGCTACTCCTTTTTATTTGGTTTATGGTGTTGAAACAGTTCTTCTAGTTGAGGTATAACTTCCATCCTTGAGAGTATCTTTAAGAGGATTAATCATAGATGATGACTACAGGGTCTCACAGTTATAACATCTAGAAATTCTAGCTAAAAGATGCCAAGATGCTTTTGAACATTTACAAGAATATCAAAAGAGAATGGAAAAAGGCTACAATAAAATGGTCAAACCTCGTGAGTTCCAAGTAGGAGACTTAGTGCTGCGTGAAAATACTAAGAATCAACAACACAGATAAAAGAACAGAAAGTTTAAACCTAACAGGGTAGCTCCTTTCATAATCACAACAATATTTGGATCTAGAGCTTATCAGCTTTCTACCATAGAAGGAGACACACTTCTTGATCCTATCAACCCCAATCATCTAAAGAGGTTATATGCCTAAGTTGTTGTTTATATCTATGTACAGGGGAAAAGATTTTAAAAAATTCAAAAATAGTGGAAAAAGTCCTGAAAAAATCCTAAAAAGCATAAAAGAAGATGAAAAAATGATTGTCCCGGTGAAAACCTAGCAAACAGGTACTTGGGAAACATTAAAAAAATCAAAAATCTCAAAAATACAAAAAAAAAAAAAGAGAAAAAGAGACAAAAAATTAGAAAAACAAAAACAATCGTGCCTTGGTGAAAACCTGGTAAACAGGTGCCTTGGTAAAAAAAATAGCATTCCTATGAGTGGTGAAAACCTGTATAATAGGTGCCATTTTGTCAGCTCGCTGCTATGTCTATCAATACTTGGATAAATTTTTAGCAAGTTCTTCAAGACCTTTGAGCTAACACAAGAAAGAATGCATTCCTAGTTTATTATCATCACCATGGTTTGGAATCCAATCTTGTCTTTCATGTGAACAAACACAATCTAAAAATTCTTCAAGGCAATCAATTCACCAATGGTATTTCTCAATACCACATCATTTAATCAAAGGTGTTTCTCAATGCCACTCTAACCAAACAACCAAACAAAGGTATTTCTCAATACCACTGATCAAGTCACATCTCATATCAACAAACAAAATAGTGTTTCCTAAACACTCATCCTGTTATCAACATAATCATATTGAATCTATCAATCAGAAACACAAGTGCAGAAATGATCAGTCTTGTCTTATTCTTGCATGAATTCTGACTTATAAGTGAATCTATGATGTATCCGTACTAGAGAAACAATGAAGGAGTTGGGATACTTGTTTTGGAGTGACTGTTTGTTCTTTATCGGATTTATGCTTATCATATCTCTCTTGAGTGTTTTGATGATACTCTACTAAGCTAGAAGCATGAAGATAGGGGGCATGATATTTTCTTTGATTTCTGCTTGTGATCTACATTGGTTTTTAACAAGGTCTATGATGACAAAATTCTACATGAAAGGCTCTAATTCTAAGACCAAAGCAATCACCTATATTAGATTGGGTTGCTATCTTTATCAATTGATGATTATCATATTTCCGAAGATATTCCATGAGTCTTTGTACTAAAACATCGAGGAAGGTATGTGATATTTTATTTATTTTTTGTGTGTTTTTTGACACATTTGATACTCAGGACATCCTGATATATTATATCTTGATGCTTGTGTCAAAATGCAATATCAAAAATAAACTCATTAGTATTCATATCATCAAAGTAAATCAATTATTTGTGATGGTTGTACTAAATTAAACATTTTACACAAGTCATATTCATATTATCATGGCTAGAATAGTGATATTCATACAAACATAATTACTTGTAGGTCAGTGTTGGTTGTATCAAAAATGGGGTCCGCAAAAAGCTCAATGATGAAACAAAGCACAAAATGAATGACATGAAAATGGAAGCTGCACTGTCATTTTAGAGTTTCATTTCATTCCAGGAGTTGCATAGCTTTTATAAGAAATTATGCTGTAAAAAATGCTATAATAACATACATCTATAAAGGGAAAAGAACACTTCAAAACATTCAACAAGATATCATTTCTCTTATGATTGAGTATTTCTAGTCACTGAAATAAAAATCATCATTTTCATAAACATCACTTGCATTATCATATCCTGTCATTTCATTAACTATCATTAAAATCCATACATATGCATCCATAGCATTTAGCATAACATCATATCTATGCATCAAAAACATACAAAAATAAATGCATCCATACATTTACATCCATAGCATAAGGAAATCAAAGAATGTGTTCATAGCACAATCATAATCATCTCATAAAGCATGAAATATCAATGACAAAGATACAATGAAACCAAAACATGAGAATGTCATCATATATCGAATAAATATCCATGAGATACATCATTCAAAAACTGAGCAAAAATGGTGCTAGATCACAGAAATATCAATACATAATCATCAAAAATGTAGATAATAGCTTTAATCAATCAAGATTGACTGGTTGTATCATCCCCTGGTGGTCCTCATGGAGGAGCATCTGATCTACTAGGTGCAAGACCCTCTGACTGTGTTGCTGCCCATGAAAAAGGTGTAACTCTCGCAGTAGGATCTGGTATTGCCAAAACATATGTGGCCTGATAATAGGATTCTCTACTGCACTGAGAAGTGGCATCTCTCTGTGAAATATCTAAGGCTTTGTCTCTGTCAGCCAATTGTGCCTGTAATATGGCTATATGTGTCTGCAACTGACCCCTCTCTCTATGGAGGCGTGTGATGCAGAGGGTTTGACAATCTAGAGCCTTTCCTCTCTCCTAGGTGCTTATTTGACCAAACCAACCATCCAATGGTTGTTCTTTGTTGGATCTTCCACAAATTAGGATCTCCAAGACCCTCTCCACCAAATTCTCCTCCAAAGTATAGTTGGTTCTTGGAAGACTCCAAGATTTCTAAGCTCAACTAGTCCAACTAGTTAACCAAAAGCTTAGTTTCCTTCTCTACAACTCCACCTAGATTGCCAATCCTCTACCTAGGATCTTCCCACACACTCACTAGGGCTCTCCATACATTTCTTAACCATTTCTTGGTCATTCTACATCCATCCCAATACTCCAAGATGCTCCACCAATCCAATTGGTCTTTTACTCACTAGGAGGGCTAATTGCTCAACTCCTTGTAGGTCTATTTTCACTATTTTGGCCTATTGCTTCAAAAATCCCCAAATGACCCCACAAAAAAACTTGAAAAGCTTCAAGACATCATTCAACCCTATCAAAATCCAAAACCCTGACCTCTGATGGCACCCAAAACCCTACTTTCTTGCATGCCCTAGATTATAGCATATTAATTTGGCCTCTAGACCAGTGATCATGAAAAATTGCACATCTTGTCTCCAATATCTGATTCACCTCCAACCACCATTGAATCCTTTTAAGAGACTCTCTAGTGCATCTATAAATTCCACTAAGCCTTCCCCAAAAGGTCTTGGGTGCTCAAACAATAGGACCTTGTCCTTATATTCCCCAATCTCAAACTCAACCATAGTTTTCTCATCTACCACTATTTGTTGACCCCATTTCAACCATGAAACCTTGTAAGGTGTGGTATGAGGTATCCTTCTCAACTTCAATTTCTCCACCATCTCAGTGGATACTATATTCTCAGTGGATCTAGAGTCAACTACAACCTTGCAAATCTTCCCATGAGACCTACAAGTTGTCTTGAATAAGTTCTTTCTTTGGGGTGGCTCTATGGTGTTAGGTAATTTCAATAAGGTTCTCCTTAACAATAAGTTCTCTCCATCTATTACTGTTAGTAATAATTGAGAGGGGGGGTGAATAAGTGGCCTCAAAAATTTATCCTTTAATCTTTAACCACCAATCAATACACCTCAGATTATTAAGTCCCTACAAGATGCATGCCATGAAATACTTGAAATAATAAACTGTCTGTCGATTTACCTTGTCTATTCTTATTCTCCTTGATAATCGATAAGTAGTAAAAAATTATTTAACGATACTCAATAAATATGCAGAGTATACCAATCAATCCAGAAATGCATATGTGAAATGTAAAATAATAAAGTAATAAACCATACACACATAACACATGGATTTTAACGTGGAAACCCTGTTAAGGGAACAAACCACTGGGACCGGTACCCCAAATTTTCACTCTTCTGAAGTGAGCCCTATTAGGAGCCAACCATGTTAAAGGTTACAAACACACTGTTAAGTGCGACCTTGTTAGAGGATTTTATACATAGGTTGTCACTTAGTATCTGGCATCTATTTTGCTACCGTACTTGAATCAGCCTCCTTCTTAGACTGTCAATAGGCTTTATGTAAATATTTCTACCATCCTTGAATCAACCTTCTTCTTAGGTTTTCAATAGGCTTAATGCAAATTCAATGCTACTTTCACGAATCAACTTTTTTGGCAATCTGTTAGGATATACCTCAATTATAGAAGACGGTTAAGTCTTGCTCTATTAAGAGACTTGATGCTTCAATGCTTAAACTGAAACATTATGACCTATTTCTAATGCAACTTGACTTGCAGATTTTCAGATCTATTTAAGTACATTACCTCTCTGATCAATGTATCAATTCACTATTAGTCGGTGTCCACAGAATTCCTTAGCTCTCCTTCAGCTTGATTGATCAGGACTCTATGAAGTTATCCTTCATCAGTTTCTCTTCAGCATCCTCTTTCTATTCACTCCCCATGTATCTGATTGTTCATGTGTAGTGATTACGGAAATGAATTATGTTTGTCTCTTATATAGACATGATGTTCTTTAATTCTTGATTCTTGATTCTTGGCGTGAAAAACAATCCAGCCAATTTGATTTATGACTTTAACTCTTGATTTATCACGTAGTTATCTTCTTACCAACTATATAAATCTTCTTTAAATCAATTACTTAACTTTGGGTGAATAAAACAAATAAAAAAACTAGTTAAGTCTATCCTTAAGCTCTTCCAGCTAGATATTTTGTCATTTTCTGATCATACAACTCTACAATTCATCGTCGGTGACAACGACCAGTTTCATCAATGCAACTTCAGTTAGCTTCGAGATCTTTGTCTGTCGGGCATTATAGGATTTTTCTTTGTCGAGAAACACTGTCTTCTACTCATCGGGAATCACTGTGACTTTTACTTTGCCTTTACTGATGGTGTGCACTCCATCGGTGTTGTCTGTCACTTAGTGAATACTTGACTTTTATGCATTGTTGAAATCATAATCTCTATTCTATTGATTCTCTGAAGTCTTTGGCATTATGTACATGACCGTAAAGATGATATCAAGTTGACATCAATGACAATACAAACCATTAACTGTTTTAATGTCTTGCATCATCTTCAACTTAACATTATAAAACATTCAATCAGTTACATGTCATCAATCTCTCCCTTTGGCATTGATGGCAACATACTATATTATCACACTATACTATTTCTAATACAATATGAAATACATTTGTTGAGATTCATCAAATTACCAAACACTTTGTTTTGATAACTGATAAAAATGTTTGACCATCGGTAAGCTCTGTGTTAGCTTAGATTTGATTCTTGCAGCTTTCTATGTTTCTTCTTCTGATGTGTTGTATTCTCTTTTAGTGTCAATTTCTCTCTTTTGACTGTTCTTCTTTGATGTCTTTGTCTTTTTTTAGCAACTCTCCCTTTGTATATGATTTCTTCAGACAAATTCTCTCCCTATGGATATGATCTCTCCCTGTTTGATGTAATCTGATAATGAATAGTTTCTGATGATAATATGGATACATTCTCTCCCTTTGACAACAATGCCAAACAAATATTTTACAAATATCTGACATTTATGTCAAACAACTATTTTCTTCTTTCCATAATATATT
>MU225743.1:594434-609409 GCA_018584345.1 Thuja plicata | reverse complement strand
TCCAAACTGAGTACTTCATGATTTTCTAGATCTAAACCTTGGGCTCCTAGACCCAAGCGTGAATTCACTCCTTTAGGAGAACCTCTTGATGTGGTTTACAAGACTCTCTTGGACAACCATTTACTCAATCCACTGGATAATTCACAACCTTATGATCCCCAACCAAGACCATCTTGGTGGAATGAATCTGCTTATTGTGATTTTCACCAAAATAAAGGTCATAAAATGGCTACTTGTCTTAAATTGTGGCATAAAATCCAGGATCTCATCGATAGTGAGGTTATTGTTGTCGGAGGTCACAACAAGAATTCTAATCACCAAGCTTTCAAAGACCCATTTCCTCCTAATGGAAAAGGTGAATCATCTAAAGGCAAAAATATTGATGCCAAGGTCAACTATACATACACCAATAATGACAATGTCATTAATATGGTTGAACCTATATATACTGAATACTATAATGTCATCATTCTCAAGGGAAGGGAAGATACTTCCAAGTCTAAAACACCTTTCATTTTGTGAGGGTCTATGCCTCCGTCTTCTGAACAAGAACAATCTCAAGTCAGTGCTAACGTTTTACTCGATCTCGCACTAAGGTCATCTTCAAAGGCCCTGAGCCTTCTATGTCTACATCAACTCAACCTTCAGACAAAGCTAAGGTTGACTTTGCCAATAAGAATCCAAAATTGGGTCCCTCATCTAATGCTGCCAATTGTAGCATTCTCGATCAATTGCAACGTACTAATGCTCAGATCTTTATTTTTGAGCTACTAAAAATATCCCCTGCTCACAGGGAGATCCTGGACAAATCCCTCACTGAGGCAAATGTCCAAAAATATCTTGATCTCGACCGGTTTCAATCCATGGTAGGTCACTTGACCTCCTCCCATTATTTGTCTTTCTTTGAAGAAGATGACCATTCTTTGAGTCACCCGCATAATAACCCTCTGCACATTGAAGTCATGATAGGTCCAAAGCTTGTTCGTCATGTTCTCATAGATAACGAAACTGGCCTCAATATTTTCTTTGTTAGTTTCCTTACTGAGTTGGGCTATGGTGAAGACTACATTGATTCCCGCAAAAATATTACTATTAAGGCCTATGATGAGGAAGAACATAAATCTAAGGGGCTAGTTGTGTTTCCAATTAGAGTTTTCCCTGTTGAACAAGATGTTATCTGTCAAGTGCTTGACATCCCTTTGGCATACAATATTGTGTTAAGCATGACATGGATCCATGAAATGCAGACTGTCCCTTCAACATACCATCAATGCATTAAGTTCCCATTCCAAGGATCTGAAGTGACTATACTTGCTAATACACACTATGATTGCAATGCCCTCACAAAATATCCTGATATCTTTGTGCCTACCAACAGAGAATCTATTGAGCTCCTTGAGACTAAATTAAAAGAAATGGAAAAGAGCTTGACACTCAAAGAAACTGACATGGGAGGATATAAGATTGAACCTGTGCTATCTATTACATCTTTTCCTTTGTCTCCACATTCTTTTGGGAGACCTTCTGAGAGCACTAAACCTTTAACAGTTCCTCCTCCAACAAAGTATGGTGGTACCTTTGTACAAGCCATAGTACCATTAGAAGAAGAAGCTGAAAATAGAGCTATCAAAGCTTGGATCTATAAAGGAGAAGACAATTCTAAACAAACTACTCCCCCTTATGACATAAAACCTTAGCAGGATGGAAAAGGTCTATCTATTATGCAATGTTTTGGCTACAAAGGAAATGGTCCTATAGGTGAAAATCATAAGGGATTGATCGCACCACTTGAAGCTATTGGTCACAGAACACATGACTCTACAGGTATAGGCTTCAAGCCACTCACATTTCAATTGGGGATAAACAAGTTTGTACCTCAAGAGGATAAACAACTAATACCTGAAGAAACATCTAAAACTAAATAATTTGAAGACAGTTCTGATGAGGATAGTTTTCCTTATCCTATTCCTCCAGACTTGGCGACATTCTTTGCTGAGCCAGATGACTTTATCTTGCGTGTCAGTATAGTAGACACTGACATTGATTCTGATGACACCACTTCCTTTGCCCCATTAACTTATGAGGAGTGTAAAGAAATATATACTCTAAATCTAGGTCATTAGGGTGATTTATACATACCACCACACTTTCAAGAATAGTTTGAACAAGAATCCCAGTCACTTCTCACTACACAAGAGGCAGCTGATGCCACAAACACTAATGAGGTACCTAGGTCAAAAGGTGCTCATCTAACCATAGTAGAGGTTCTAGGTAGAACTCATCTCAACTGGGGACAAAGGGTTGATTTCACTCACATTCTTGGCATGACACCTAATGATTGAATGGACTCTCATGAATATGAGTTCGATAGCTTGTCTTATGCCACCTCTAACAGAGATATAGATACAGTTAACACATATGAAAACCTTCTTGAATTAGGTGAAGGGTCTAGTGTAAGGTCACATGAGTCTGACTCCATATATGTTAATATGTCATCTACTATGGTCGCTAGGAATCAAAGGAATTCGACTATACCTCTGGATGAGATCGCTTTAGGTCTCGACTTGCTTGTCCATGCTTTTGATGATTATGTCGTGAACGCACTAGAACCCGTCACTTCTTTTTCACTTTGCCATCTTGAGCTTATAGACTAGAACTCTACCTCCCCATCTAATGAATTCCTTATGTTCCAAAATGATTACACTCTTGCCTGCTACCTACACACTATCAAACCTATAACGTCCTCCACTAGCGAAGAAAGGGTCAACATGACTGAGGCTGACATCAAGTATCTTAGTCAAAAAATCAAAAGAAGAAAAAATAGGCGCTCTGATGGTGAAAACTACATTGTGGAAGTATCAGAGCCTAAAAAAGCTAAAATAAAAGACGTATCCAAGGGTGAAAACCTCTCTGAGGCACCCAAGGATGAGATACTTGATGCGCTTCTGAGTCATTTTCAAGAGAGATCATCTGTGCTTATTGAACCAACTAAACCTATCAACTTGGCTACAGAAGCTGAACCTCAGATCATTCACTTGGCAGAATCACTATCTGAGGTAGAAAGAGAGGAATTCACTACATTCTTTTGGATTAAAAACATAAACTTTGCATAGAAATATTTAGACATGCTGGGATTAGACCCTAATCTAATCATGCACCATTTGTCCATTGCACCAAGTGTCAAGCCTGTTAAGCAAAAACTTCACAAAATGAATCCACATGTGGCTCTACTTGTCAAAGCTGAATTGGAGAAACTTCTTAAGGTAGTATTTATTAGAGTAATTGATTATGCAGAATGGATCTCTAACATTGTTCTAGTATCAAAGCATCATAAATCTATCCTAGTCTACACACACTTCAGAGACTTGAATCTAGCATGTCCTAAGGATGACTTTCCATTTCCCAATAATTATATGATTGTAGCTATGACAGCAGGGTATGAAATGTACTCACTAATGGATGGTTTCTCTGGCTAAAATCAAATAAAAATTGTGCCAGAGGACCAAGAAAAAACTGCTTTCACATGTGCATGGGGCACCTTCTGTTGGAATGTCATGCCCTTTGGACTCAAAAATGCTGGTGCTACATATCAAAGAGTTGTCACCACCATATTTCATGACATGATGCACAAAACAATGGAGGATTATGTTGATGACACTTTAGCTAAGAGCATGCACCAAAACAAACATCTTGCAGATCTAGGTCCTATACTAGATCATATGGAATAGTTCAATCTGAGGCTCAATCCTAAGAAATGTTCATTTGGCGTAACATCTGGAAAATTGCTTGGTTATATCATCTCGAACAAAGGCATCAAAGTGGATCCTGCAAAAGTACAAGCCATCATGGAAATTTTCCCACCAAAGAATATTAGACAAATGAGAGGACTTCAAGGCTGACTATAGTCTATCCGGCGTTTAATCTCACAAATGGCAGACAAGTCACAACCATTCACCAAGACTTTACACAAGGGTGTGGCTTATCAATGGAACAAAGAATGTGATGAAGGGTTCACACAAATTAAACAATATCTTGTGAACCTGCCAATCTTGATGCCTCCTATTCATGGGAAGCCACTTATACTTTACATCTCTGCTACGGATACATCACTGGGTATCCTATTGGCTCAAGAAGATCAACACAACAAAGAAAGGGCTATCTATTACATTAGTAGAACTCTGGTCTCATATGAAATAAAATATTCTTCTATAGAGAAGGCTTTCCTTGTAGTGGTATTTTCTTCACAAAAATTGTGGCACTATATGATGGCTCATACTACACGTCTAATTTCTAAAATTGATCCTCTGAAATATTTTCTTAGTAAAGCTACCCTCACGGGTAGACTAGCTAAATGGGTCATGCTTCTCAGTGAATTTTATATTGAATATGTCGAAAGAAAAGCCATTAAGGGATAGGAAATAGTAGATCAATTGGTAGAAGCACCTCTAGTAGATCATCAACCATTGCACATTGAATTTCCAGATGAGTCCATATTACTTCTCACACATCGATCATGGACTATGTTTTTTGATGGTTCATTTACCCAACAGGGGTCAGGTGTTGGGATACTGTTCATTACACCTCAAAGGTACTCTTTACCAAAAGCATATAAGATATTGTTTCCTTGTACAAACAACATTACTGAGTACAAAGCCTTAATCAATGGTATGAAGATCGCCCTTAAGTGGCGAGTAGACAAAATCAATGTCCTTGGAGATTCACAGTTAGTCATCAATCAAGTAAATGATATCTATCAAACAAAGGACAACAAGCTGGTGCCTTATAAATGGTTGGTTGATGACCTCAAAAAGTATTTTACTCACATCACATTTCAACAAGTTCCAAGGGAAAATAATAAAGCAGCAGATTCCATGGCTACTCTTGCCTCCATGCTACAGATGCCAGAAAATGATTTTTGACATGAATTCCTAGTGGAGACGTTATGCTATCCAGCCTATGATTCCCCTAATTCCCGGATGATCTATTCTATCATTGGACATGACTCATCTCGCTACCATCATATCTTTTCCTACCTTTGTGACTAGATTGTTCTGGACACTTACACCCGGAATGAGAAACGTCACTTAATCTGTAGTGCTTCACGGTTTGTCATCATAGCTAACGACTTGTATAGGCACAGTCTAGAAGGTACCCTTCTTAGGTGTTTAGAACCTGATGAGTCCAAACAAGAATTAGTAGAGGTGCATGAAGGCATCTATGGATCTCACTCTATTGGCCTGACATTGGCCTATAAACTTATTAGAGCTGGTTACTATTGGCCAGATATGGAAAAAGAAGCTACACAGTTTGCCAAGTCTTGCAAACAATGTCAACTACATGGTAGTCTAATTCATGCTCCATCCAAGGAGCTTATTCCCTTCATTACTTTCTGGCCATTTCAACAATGGGCCTTTGACTTGGTGGGTCAAATTTATCCCTCATCCTCAAATGGACATAAGTTCATAATCACAGCTATAGACTGTTTTACCAAGTGGGTGGAGGCAGTCCCTCTCACCGTTGCCAATGGAAAATTAGTAGCTATGTTCATTCTCAACTACATCATCTAGAGGCATGGTGTACCCTCAGCAATAATCACTGATAATGGGGGGCAATTCAAAAATAAGGATTTGATAGAGATATGCTCTAAGTTTAAAATTACTCAGCATTGGTCTTCCATCTATTATCCTCAGGGTAATGGACAGGCGGAAGCACCCAACAAGACAATCCTTAAAATCTTGCATCGCATAGTGCACAAATTCGGACGAGATTGGCATCTCCAGATCAATCCAGCTCTCTGGGCATACAGGACAAGCATAAGAACACCAATAGGGGATACTCCCTATGCTTTGGTTTATGGAGCAGATGTTGTGTTACCAATTGAGGTTGAGATTCCTTCTCTGTGAGTCTCCTTGAAAGGCCTCATTACTAATGAAGATAAAAGAATATCTCAGCTACAAGAGCTAGAACTACTTGATGAATGTCGATAAGTGGCATTCTATCACCTTAGAGCATACCAGAAAAGGATGTCCAAGAGCTATAACAAGAAGGTCGAAACAAGGGATTTCCAAGCGGGTGACCTCGTTCTAAGGGAGAACCCTAAGAATCAACAACATTGGATCTAGACAGGAAAATTTGAACCAAACTGGCTTGGTCTGTATGTTGTCACTGCAGTGTTTGGGTCTAACACTTATCAACTTTCTACTACTGAAGGAGAACAACTCAAAGAGCCCATCAACGCTCTTCATCTGAAATGGTTCTACAACTAAGACATCTTCAGTGTGCTCATGTATATAGTAAAATCCTGAAAAAATTCTAAAAATCTAAAAAAGTCTTGAAAAAATGATCATCTTAATGAAAACCTAGCGATAAGCGCTTTGATGTATCTCCAAAAAAATCATATATTCCAAAACTACAAAAAAAATTAAAAAATTAAAAAAATACAAAAAAAAAAAAGAGAAAAAGAGAAAAGAGTGTCATTGATGAAAACCTAGCAAACAGGCGTCATGGTAGCAAAAAAAAAATTTCTGCCAAGAAGGTGAAAACCTGGTAGGAAAAGATATCTATCACAGCACCCCTTGGATTTATGCATTTGCTTTCTTGCTTTGCTACTTTGTTGCTTTCCTACTTGCATTTGCTTTTCCGCATGCTCTTAGTTCCCATCAAGACACCAACTTACATGGATTGAAACTAGTCATACTCTAGGGGCAACCCTCCTGGTTGAGGGGGCACTATCTTATTACCTTTTGGGGATCTACTTCGCAACAGTCACCAGTGGTTCTCACTGTGTCTGCCTACTATCACTTAGTCTCTCTCCTTGAGAATCTCCCTAACATTAGTCACCAGTGGTTCTCACTGCGTCTGCCTACTGATGTCTAGATAGTATTACAACCTCTTCACTCAAGAATATCTCTCGCATCAGTCACCAGTGATTCTCACTGCATCTATCTACTATCACTGTAATATTGAGATTGCTCACATCCATTATAGTTGGAGTTATACTCAAATGCTCTATCTATCGATACTCGGTCTTGGCATTCTTTTCTTTAGTTTGTACATAGCTTTCAGTCACTTTCGTGACACTTTGGTTCCTTTGCGAACCCTACTAACTTGACATTGATTCAGCACCATACGCCTGGGGGCAATCAAATCTGGTTTTTCCTCACAACATACGTCAAGTCAATCATCATTACTTGGGGCCATGGGTCCCCAATTTGATCACCTCTTTGGTTTACACCTGATTCAATAATCTTGTCACTTCTCAAGGACAACTCGCTACTGACACTTACTAGTGTTTTTCAACACCACCATAAACAGTGTTTCTCAACACTATCTTTGGACACATCTGTGTCTTTCAACACACATCAGATACCTTAAACATAAAAATCTATTGATAACAATCAAACACAATGCACTCACAAGCACAACGGTGTTTTTCAACACCTCATACACATACACATTCAAAAACTTTGAAACTAGCTGAGCTATGCTTGAATCTTTCTTTGTATGCTATCTGTTCTTATGGATTTCATTGATATTTTCTTTGTCTGCTGCTTGTTGGTGTAGTCTCGATGATCTGACAACATCAAATAAATAGGGTGTATGTGATAAGAGCTCCCGCACTAAGGTGGAACAACCTCACATCCCTCGATCTTGTTTATTTGTATGCCATGGTGAGGTTGGTACTATGGAGGTTGATCTTGTTTATTTGTATGCTATGGTGAGGTCTGTTCTTATGGATTTCATTGATATTTTCTTTGTCTACTGCTTTTTGGTGTAGTCTCGATGATCCGACAATGTCAAATAAATAGGGTGTATGTGATAAGAGCTCCCGCACTAAGGTGGAACAACCTCACATCCCTCGATCTTGTTTATTTGTTGACGGGGTTTTGCTGACCGGGTCCGCCAATAGTCATAAGTTGTCATTGGGTACCGAAGGTACCGGCCAACTCTGCCTGCAAAGGTTATCCATGGAAGTTAGATTCCCTGGACCTTCAAGCACCTGGGTGTCGGGTCACGACGGTGTGGGGATCGGTTGGGAGAAGTGACTATTTTTGAAGGGGATAGCTGGTTTCTTCAACTCTTTCTCTCCGGAGATTCAATGAGGTAAGGTTTCCCCTAGCATTCTACACTTAGCAAATAAAATGAAAAAGATCCTGCAGTGTTAAAAACACTTCATCTAACTATAGTCATGTTTAACTATCTAGAACATCAATAATACTCTGATATACTACACTAAATACCAAAGAAATACACAACCATCAGCTAGTATTTTATCAGTAGCGAGGGAAAAGAGGTCGTTGATCTATTTAACATATCAAAGTAGAAGACAAAAAGAACATGAAACATGAAATACCATTAACTCAGAAGCAGGAATGCCAACAACATCATTGCAAAGAATTGTCCCTTCTTCATTAATGTCTCTTCTAGCAAGCACTGGTGTGTGATACAATGATGGCTCCAGGGGAGAGTCTAACTATTGAAAATAGAACAATGGAGCATTGAGCTCTACAACTAGAATGAGAAATCACCTTTCTATTACTGTGGACAACAAAATCATCAATTTCGCCGACCCTTGGAAATGGGCCGGTCCAGCTATTTATACATAATCTCTTCTAACCCTAACCCTAACCCTATTTAACATCATGTTTTAATAAAATACATTATCTGGGGGCCGATACTACCTGTGCCACCCTACAAAAGACTTTGAGATGGAATAGGCCTATCATGCCAGAAGAATGAGACAAGAATATACAGTAGAAGAATCAGCCTTGAGAAGAGAGCCGGGAAGGAGAAGGAAGAAAGTAGGTCCCCCGGGGATCGAGGCTACATGCCTCATAAATGGGAAATGTGGCACCCTGTCTCCAATGCGCTAGGTGTACCTCTGAATGGCACCTCGAGAAGACCATCCTGTCAGAAAACCAACTGCTGAGTCGACGCCCTCTTGATGTAGCCAACTACCTTCTGACAGCCTTTATTAACCGCTCCTGAAAGTGACCGATTGACCCCGAGGACCAGGACATGGATCACTTGAAAGAATACAAAATTTGAGATCCAAGACTCCAGAATCCGGGAACTTACGTTCCCAAAATAATAAAGAATATCCAATGTTTGAGTTTTCTTCGGCCTCTGGAGAAAGCTCAAGGTTGTTTATTATCATTGAAAGCCTGGAGGAGGCGGGAAATGCCATCTTCGTCGATATCCCTTAGGCCGGCCCTTCGGTACTTAGCCACTTCAATTTATTCCCCTAGGTCCAGAACATTCTCCTTAAATTCATCGGCCATTTTTGCCGCGTCATGACCACTAAGTACCATGCGAGTTAATTTCATCATTTGGGCACCATCTATCCCCTCCGGGGATTGATATTAGGACTTCATCATTTTGTCAAAACTCCCCAAAACTAAATCCTCTAGCGTGCATGTATCTGTACTGAGGGGGTCATCCCCGGAAGTCTTTGCTACAAAAGACTTATATAAATTGAAAGAATATTTTACTACATTGACTTTATCCTGTAGAGTCCCTACCAGTTGCTTGGTTACCTCCAATGTGAGGTCAAGTCTGGAGTGTTGGGTCCTCACAAAATCAAATGATTCATCCCCCAGAATTTCAGACTCAGAAATCATTTCCTCTCCCAGGCCAAGGAGTTCCTCAAGCTCTACCTTCCATGCTTGATAATTTTTGATATCACCCTCCCATAGGTCAATAAGAGTCTTTTCCTGGTGTATAACATGTCGAGCCGTATATAAGTCTGGGAGGGTGGATACCAGGAAACGCTGGGTGTTTCCTATTTGCAAGGCGACCCACTCATTGACTGCCTAGGCCTTCTTCTTCATTGTTCACAGGGAATCTATGTCTCTCTACGGTAAATCCTCAGAGGTGGAAGCCTCCGAAGGAGCGGCATTGATAGGTCGAGCCAGCTCAATAAGAAACCCCATAAGGTTAGCATTTTTCACCTTTTCTGCTTTGAACCTTTGGGCTTCCTTCTCATAATGGGCCTCTACTGCCCTAGCTGCCTCCTTCAGAAAATCTACCTCACCCTATTTTCCCCTTTTACCCAGCGATACCTCTACAACGCTGTAATCTCCAGGCTCTGTGGTTGCTTCATTGGCGCCCGGGGGAGGTGTCGCCACAATGGAAATTGTTTCTCCGCCCGGCCTAGTTTGAAGAGTATGAACCGTATGAGCTTTCTTGGCCTTCGGTGGGGCCTGGACCTGAGCCATCATTTCAGCCAGGGAGAGAGGAGTTTTGGGAGTGGACGGAGCTTTTCTTTTTCTACTCTCTACTAACCACTGAGGCGGTAGGGGTGGCTTTTCTGCCAGAGTCTGTTCCCTTGGTTCTTCCCTGGTGTCCTGTGGCTGCTGCTCCTCAGTGGTGTGGACCTCATCCGTCCCTTTCCCTGTGTCTTCTTCTTCATTGGAAATATCTTCCTCAGCAACATCCATCTCCTCAGCCTTGTCCTCTATATCCATTGCTTTGTCTGGACTTTTGTTGGCTTCTTTGGGGATTTCCTCTTCATGTTGCTCTCCCTGTTGCTCGGTCTCTACCACCGGGGCTTCTTCTTCTTTTGGCAGTAGGGGAGGTACTGGGCTGAGATTTAAAGTTTGGGCCGCGGTAATTACCTACCCAAAGGTTGCTCCTAGGAGTGGCGCTTGGAATGTAGCGGCTAGGGTTACGGTTATTCCCAAAGGTCTGGTTCCCCTAGAAGATGTCATTTTTTCATTATGCCTTTGTTGGTCCACCCCTGGACTCTGCATCTCTGGAACTTCGGAGGCAATCTCCAGCTCCAGTTCTTTTTCCTTTATCTGTTCCTCTTGCTCCTGTGTAGGCTCTTGCTCCGCAGCTTCTTGTTCTATAGCCTCTTGTTCTGCAGCCGGGACTTCTATCTCCGTTTTCCTGTTTTCCCCCTACAAGTTTCCAAACTTGTCAGTTGCAAAGACATCATCAAATTCCTCCTGCGCAGGGGGACTGGCCAGGACTTTGACAGGCTCTGTTTCCTTCTCCAGCTCCGGGGAACTGGAAGAGAGGATTTCTACTTGTTGGTTCTGAGACGTTCCCAACCCCGGCTCTACCTTAGGCTTTTGGTGAAGCCTCTTCTTTCTTTGGGTAACCAAGGGTGGCCCTGCATCCCTTATTGTTGTTGCTTCTATGGGATCCACCCCCGTTGCCTTCACCATTAAGGCTCCAGCGACGGGGAGGAAGAGGGATGAATTGGCCCGGCCATGAGCACTGGAGTGGCCAGCTGTGTTATTAATTTCTCCCTCATTTGTTGGGAGGCTTCCATTGACTATTTTATTTTTTCCTTTATGGGGACTTCTTGCGCAGGAGGGATCGTATCTATTCCCTTTCCTTTATCCACTCTCTGTGAAGAAGTCCCGACCCCCGGAGTTAATTTTGGTGCTGGTTGGGCTGCTCGGCGGGTACTTCCGAGGCACACCTTCTTAAAGTAAGCATGACTTCGCTCGAACACCTCTCGGGTGAAGTCCTCAATTGTAGGCCCTTCCTGGGCATCCCAATTTACCGGTGCAAGAGTCATTGTATCGATCTTCTTTGCCTTGTACTGCGGATTGATAGTGGGGGCGGTGTCTGAGAAGTCCTCTGGGAACCTCCGGAGCTTCAACTTTTGCATGATGCCTGCCGTCATCCTGATCTAGTGCCGGTTCCACACCTCCACATCATCTTGGCAATCTGCCCAGAAATCCTCCATATGGATGTGATGGGGCTCTGAAGCCCGGGGAAGTGTCGTTGCAATCTTACCGTGCGGATCAAAAAAATTTCGTGCCAAGTAAAATTCTTCTAAGTTGTAGCTTTTTAGTTCATTATCTGCCTCTTTTGTGGCAGCCAGGCTGCATGTGTAGTTCCCACAGATGATTGGAAACGGAATATTGGATATCTTCTTCAAGGAAAAGAGTGCATGCACCTCCATTATTTGCTTGCAGTATTCCAAGAGCACGATCTTGTCCCCATAGTGTTTCAGCAACAAGTAGGGTTTCCCAGAGAATCCGGTGACCCTAATATAAGTGTGTTGTTGGAACTAGATGTAGTAATGTCCATAACTCTGGACCAAATTCATTGCCTCTGAGGATAGGCGGTATCCTGCGTCCTAGGTGGGTGTGAGCAGGTGATAGTAAATGAACGCATCATTTACCTGACAAAAATTGGGGAAGCTGGCCTCCCATTGAACCTGTGGGAAATGGTCCCACAGTGCCTTTTGTCCTGGGCCAATCCTGAGCATGCCGTCTATGAGTAGCCCATGGGCGTGGGGCCTCTGCTGCGCCAGGGCCCATAAAATATAGGAAGTCATGTAAAATTTCTTTTTCCTAGCCAGTTGAAGGAACTGGGAGTCGACATGGTTGGAAATTATGGCTGCCCAGTCAAAGTATCCTCCCTTGGTGGAGATGCTAAGGAGGAAGTAATACATCCATTTAGTGAATTCTTGGGAAGAGGGCTGCCCAAAGACCCGGGCCAACGCTATCATTCCCATCTGAATGCTCTCTTTAAAATTGGACCGGGGAATCTCTATCTTCATCCTCTTGGGGTCCCTCTTTGGAACCTTGAGCCAGTGAGTGTTCATGTATACCTGGGTGGCATCCTCCAACTGTGTGAATTGGGCCAAGGTATCTGACCTTGTAACCACAGAAGCCTTGGCAAATTGAGGGATCCCTAGACCCGCCTAGAATGTGTCAGTGTTGAGGGATACTAGGGGATTAGGGTACCCAGTTGGTTCTGCGGCTGCGAGCATAACAGCCCAAACAGAAGAGTTGTAATTGGCGGCCAACATTAGGATAAGCTCTGGGGCTTGTACAGAGCATGAGAAACAAGCCACCTTAAGGATTTTGGAGTCCCCGACATTGATTGCCAGCTGATCTCCAGCCTGTCACTGGATGTACATTATTTTTACTAAGGCGTGCATTTTTGGCCATGTCCTGACGCTGGTGTCAGTAATAAGTTTAACTTTGGACTCAATTTTTGAGCCCATGATAACACTGTCTTGCACAAACTTCATGGTTAGGGGCATTTTCTCCAGGGCCTTTTCCATTTTGGATTTTACCGCCGCCCTGGTAGCCGTTGCGGAAGGTAGCTCTGGACTTCCGGGTGGAGAGGATGCAGATGCTTCAGACATGTTTGGGAAGTGAACTCTAAAAACCTACGAGGCAAAGCGACTGTTAGAATGTATTAACAAATAAGTACTCTGGGGTCTAGAGATCTTACCACCGCGGTGCCTGCTTTTCCTGAAAAGTTAGTTTCATTCAAAAAAGAACCGAAAAGCACACACATTACATAAACTTAAGATTTTTACTAAACACCCGAGTCCGGGGATTTTATCACACTTGGTAAAGACACGGGATGGGTGATGGTAGGAGACCCGGAGCCTGGAGAAGTAACCGTTGGTGAGGATGTGTAAAAAGGCAAGTCATCAAGCCCACGTGGATGCCACATGCATAGGTATTAAATAGGAGTTATGGCGATGACAGCGGAGCCAACTGTCCAAACGCTCAAAAAGTGAAGGACACTTGGCTAGAATTGATTGCGTGCATGGGACATAAATGAGGGTCTGGCTGGTTTATGGAGGAGAGATAAAACTACCTGTTTGAAACTGGCTGAGAGCTGAGTTTCAAACAGGTGGTTTTCTGCCCCGAAACAAATTTATGGGCAGAAAACTAGTAACACAGGCAACTCGACCACCTGGCTAAGCTACTTGGAAGGATATACATGAAATATACATGAAGAGCTGAGGGATATATACATAGGAATGGAGGGATATACAATGACTATACACAAATGTACACATATATACACCGCAAAATGACATCCACCGGAAACTAGGCAAGGCACAGAGTATAAATAGATTTCTACACTATCTATAGGCCAACCACTTCTGCATAGAGGACGGACAACCCTCTAGCAGAGCCGACCCACCAACGGGCGGCAAAACCAAAAAAAGAAAACAAACAGAATCGAAGGGCAACAAACGCAAACAAGATAGAAGAAACACCAGACAAACGAAAAGAAAACAAAAATGGCAGGAACAGAAAAACCAACCTGAGAATGCCGAAAGGTGGAGGAAAGGAAGAAGTTACCACGGGAGCTTTGCAACAGCTACATTTTCCAATCGATCACAACCCGCCACCACGAAGCACTCACAATCGCCTGAAAAGGATGGAAGTATTTAGCACTGATTATCGTTAATTTTCTGCAAATCGCTCTGTAATCTCTCTAAAATTGCTCTGAGTGCTTGAGTGTTTTAATCATGATAAATGTGAAAGTGACAGATAACTTCTATTTATACCCGTGGTAAAAAAGGTGATCCACCTCCTGTTGGAAACAATTGTTTAATTGTGTGTTGTCCTTGATGTTACACAAATGTCATATCAGTCATTAAACTGAGTCTACCGAGCTAAGAATGTTCAGCAAGGCAGTTTACCGAGTCTACCGAGTTTAGACGGTAAGAAAAGAAATTTACAGAGTCTACCGAGCACTCAAAGTATACTATATCGAGAAGTTAGCTACTGCCGAGCTCACTCGGTCAACAAACGAAATTCAGTCTTTATCGAGTTCAGTCGGTCATCAAAGAATATATGAAGGAAAGTCAGTCTTTACCGAGTTCGCAGTACTTACCGAGTTCAGTCTGTTACCAAAGGATTTAGCAGAATCTACAGTATTCACCGAGCATCAGTTGAATATCATTTTTGGTCTATGTCGGCCTCCAAAGATTATTATTTGTGTTAAATATGTATGCAGCCGACCAATGTAATATGTAATTAATTGAAACTTGTAATTGGGCCGACTTGATAACTTGAAGGGTATATAAGAAAGATCAAGTTGCGAATTCAAGTGTGTAAGTGCAGAGAGAAAAAATGTGAAGAAGCAGGAATGTGCGAATTCTGATGAAGGATTAGTGATATCCTTGAGGTGCTGAAAAGATATATGTGATCAGTGAGGATCTATTGGAGCAGAACAGAGATCTGTATCAGCAAGAT
>MU225743.1:508935-524965 GCA_018584345.1 Thuja plicata | reverse complement strand
AATACATTAGAATAGTGTTTAAACTATTGGTAAATGAAACTATTTAATTGATTTAAATTAAATAGTTAGAGGAATAAGAGGGAAATTAATATTAATAATAATATTAATATTTTTGGACGTCTACAATAAGAATAAATAGTTATACGCAAAAATAATAGAAGAAAGAAACTAAATGCAGATAACACACAAATTTAACATGGTTCACCCAAAACCTGGGCTACGTCCACCTACACAGTCGTCCAACCTTTCTTATTATCCAGCAAAAAACATACACCACAATCCAAAGCATTATGCATCTGAAACGCTTATAACATACACCACAATCCAATGCATTATGCATCTCAAACGCTTATAACAATGCTTACTACATGATCAGTCACCAAAATATCAACAACCTTGCCATCCACTTTTAATTTACCAAATAGGAGAGAAAGTTCCGGACCCAGGATATTATAATGATTTTTAGACTTAGTCAATTGAATCAGTACAACCAAACTGCCCTCAGTGTGTCTGATTACTTGTTCCTTTGATTTTTTGTTAACCGATGTCCGGACTGTCAAGATGTGAATCTGATGAAGATTATCCATATCCTTTTACCATACTTACAAAATAACTCTGGATCACAGACAAATTCCACCATGCTAACAATAGATTCCAAATTCACCAGAATACATAAGGGTACTATTCTATAGACTAGATGTTATGCAAAGCATACCGGTCTACAAGACGAAGGAAACATATTAGGAAACCCGAAAAAGCAAAAGAAAAACAAGAAACCAAAAGAAAAAAAAAAAGACAAAGAAAAGGCCACCCTAGAGGGCAGCCAGCAAAACTATTTACAAGGCAAGGGTATTCCAAACGGAACACCGGGAAAGAATATTTACAACCAAGAAATTTACATATTTCACAGCTTTGGGACAACTCACCGCCTAACCTATTCGAAGTAAAACTTGAGAAACTGACCATTGAAAGGAAATGGAATGGATTCTCCGGTCATAGTGTTGAGGCGATAAGTGTTTGCCCCACAGATCTCAGATATCAGGTATGGTCTAAGCTAGAGTCATTGAAATTTAGTGTGCTTCCCCTTCTTTTCCTAGGCCTTGTCCCACAAGAGAACCAAGTCTGAAATCTGAAAGGCCTTATACTAGGCTCTTCTATCAAATGATAGTTTTACCACTGCTTGGTGACGTGCAAAATGTTCAAGGGCCGTGTCTCTTTGTTCTTCCATCCGCACCATATTTAGGATCCAAACCTCCACGATGTTGTCCTGGTTGCTAAATTCCTGCATGAACTATAAAACCGAGATCTGTAAGTTGATGGGGAATGCTAGGTTCTGGCCATAAACCGGATGGAACGAGGATGTCCCTAGGCCTGCCTTTATTTAGATGTGATCCGCCCAAAGGGAAAATCTAAGCTTTTGGTGCCAGTCCTGGGGGTTCTGTTCTAACAGATGTTTGATCACTTCAAGTAGGTTTTTGTTTGGTTGATTCAGCAACACCATTTCCCTAGGGATAATAGTTCCTAGAAAAATTTAGAGTGATCTTTTAGTCGTAGGTCCATTCAAGTAATTGTGCCAAAGAATATGCCAGACCATTGTCACATACTATAGAAAAGGGCATTCCAAACCTTGTGACAATGTTTTCTTTCAAGAATTTTATGACTATGTCTACCATTTTGTTTTTACAAGGGATCACTTTAGACCACCGGGTGCAATAATCGGTAGCAGTTAGAATGTACCAGTCATTGGCGGATGAGTTGGGGTTTATTTCCCTGATAAATTCAAGTCCCCATTGGGCGAAGGGTCTAGCTTTGAAGACCGATTGCAGAGGCATGGCCAGGTTTCGCTCACGATGTGTCATTGTTTGGAAAGTATGGCATCTCCTAACATGATTGTAGACATCCTTGAAGATATAGGGCCAATAGTATCCGGCCCAGAGGATCTAATGGGAAGTGGTGTCAGCTGATCCATGCCCAGTTCCAAACTGCCTGTGAAATTCTTCAATCATTTTCGCAGCCTGGTCCCTGTCTATGCACTGGAGGTATACCCCTTCATAATTCTTGCAGAAAAGCATCCCATTTTTATCATGAAGTGTGCACTTTTCAATTGCAAGGTGTGACGTTTGTTTGGGGGTAGCCCCTCCAGGCATCTGTTGTTCAACAATAAGTATACCAGATCTATATACCACAGATCTTGAGTGATGGACTCCACTGTGTATGCCTAGCATTTCAGGTTGGGAGTCTCTTTTGCCATTGCTCTACATAGTCCCTGGCCTCAGACTATTTTCATGGGTTGCATTTCCAAATCGTACTCTTGGAGGATGGCCATTCATTTCCCCTGTCTTTCACCCAATTCACTCTACAAGAGAAGAGACTTAATAGCTTGGTCTGGGATGATAGCGTGCACTTTTCTATAGAGAATGTAATGCTAGAATTTCTTCACAGCACAAATGAGAGAAAAGGCTTGCTTTTCCAAAGGTGAATACCAAAATTCGGTATTCTTAAAGGGGGAGCTCATGAAAGCTATTGATCATTCTTCCCCCTTGACCTTTTGGGTCAATACTACCGCGGCAGAATGCAGAGAAACAAAGGAGTATATGTGAAAAGGGAGGGAATAGTCTAGACTAGCCAAGGCTAGTGCCTCCATAATTGTTTGTTTAATCTGGAAAAATGCCCACTTTGCCTTAGGACTCCACTCAATCTTAGTATCTTTCTTCATCATTTCATTGAGTGGCTTTACTATCTCAGCGAATCCAATGATGAACCACCAGACAAAATTGATCTTCCAAAAGAAAGATCTCATTTTCTTCTTTCTTTCGGGCATTTGTAGATTTAGCAGTGCTTTAGCTCTCTCAGGGTCAATGGATATACCCTTCTCAGAGACAATATGTTCGAGAAGCTTCCCTTTAGTGACCCCAAATATGCATTTCTTGGGGTTGAGAGATATTCCATACCATACCGACATCTCTCGTAAATTTGGGCGAGGTGGGCGGAATGGTCACGCCTGCCCTGGGAAAAGACGGTCAAATCATCCATGTAGATTATTATGCACCGGTTTACTTGGCCTTCAAACGCAATGTCCATAGCCTTCTAAAATGTGGCCCCTGCGTTGATCAGACCGAATGGCATTCTCCAGTATTCAAATGTTCCCCACTTGGTGATAAACATTGTTTTGTCTCTATCTTCATACTTAACCATGACTTGGTTATACCCGGAGTACCCATCTAGGAAGGACATCATTTGTGATCCATTCACGATTTACAATACCTCATCCAACAAGGGGAGAGGGTGATTATCCTTCTTTGATGCCTTGTTTAAATTTCAAAAATCCATGAAAAGGCGGATCTCACCGCTTTTCTTCCTCATAGGGATGAGGTTGGAAACCCATGTAGTATGCCAGATTGGAAAGATGATCTGGGCTGACAGCAATTTTTGAACATCCTGGTGAATTAGAGGCTCGATCAGTGGGTTGACCGGTCTTTAATTTTGCCGAAAGGGCTTAGCATCAGGTTTTAGCGGGATGGTATGGGTCATGATGGATGTATCATAGGTCTTCAAATCCTCATACCCCCACATGATTACATCAATGTATTCTCAGAGGACCGCAAGAATCTTCTCCTTCTCCTCAAGGGAGCACGAGGTGCCAATGTGTACCATTTTTTTTTCACCAGCCTGGCCGATGTTTACCTTTTCAAATTTTCCTCTCTTAGAGGAGGATGATATCTTTTCCTGGCCCTGAGGGTCTGAGTCAAAGACTCATTCTAGTGCTACCATCCATTTAGGGATGGTGTTGGTTGGTAAGTCTATGATCCCATCATCTTCTTCACCCTGTCCAGTATCATCATGGTCTCTTTCTTCCACTATCTGGTCTTCAAAAACACCAACGTTGGCCATGAAGGCCATGATATGTTGGTCATCTTCAAATACCTAAAAGTGGGTGACATTGTCTGGGATGGATGGGGTGGGAATCATCTCAATAGAGAATTTCCAGAGCTAGGAGCCAGCCATTATCTCAAGAGTGCTGGTAGATACAGCTACAGCATCCAGAAAATAGTTTCTTTTTCAGGGGATGAATTTAATACCGAAGGCATCAAAATCCTCAATGAGGCTCCATGCTCTATTGCGATATGCAGCCAGCCTTTTATCATGGCAAGTGTATTAGCTCTGGACTTGTTTTACAACCAACTCTGAATCACCCAACACCCGAAGGTGGGTGATTCCTTTTCTTAACACAAATAGGAGTCCAAGGACCAAAGCCTCGTACTCTGTGACATTGTTTGTGCAATTGAACTACAACCTATAAGATGCAAGGAAGGATTTCCCCCATGGGTTGATCAATTCCACTCTGGCCCCATAGCCTTTTTTAGACTGGGACTTGTCAAACTTAAGGGTCCACAAGTCATCATTCATTGTCTGGGGCTGGGAAGGCGAAGTGGCCTTTGGATTATTTTTGGGAAGGTTGGGAGGAGTTTCCTTCAGCTCTGATAGCACTTGGGAGAGGTTTTCCTTCGGAGAAGCCTGTGGCTGAAATTTTTGGACTAACGGCATCATTGGGATACCACCAGAGTGAGTGTTGGTTCCAGGCATATCTGCTTTGTGTTTCTTCTCCTGGAGGGCTTTGATGTGTCGAGTAGCAGTGGAAAGACTAGGCTCACAATCTAGTTCCAAATATTTTTGATAATGCATCCGACACTAGGTGTTGGACAAGAGTGTAGCAGGGGTTGCTGCAATACCCTATGAGTTAACCTCACCCCTTAGCTTTTTGTCCAGGTCCTGCATTCTCTGGGAAACTATGGGATCTTCCCCGGGGGTGAAATCAAAGGTCAAGATTTCTAGGGGTCGGTACACCCCAAGGGAAGTCTCAAAGAAGAGGACTTCAATCACCCTCCCGACTTTGGTAAGGTCCTATTTCATTCGGGGCTCACTTTCTACCTAGATCTGGTTAGATTCTCCCTCCTAGGGGAGCCACAAGTGGGAGAATTCAGTTGAGAAATACCCGTTGAGGGATTTAGACCAATTGGGACTTCGTAACATCTCATAAGTCTCTGGGCTATCCACCACTTAGATGTCAATTACACTGGCTATCTTGGGGTCTTGGATGAGTTGAATCCAGATGTTCTTTAGCTCACCTACCATTTTTACAGTAGTTTTCTCCAGTTGGACTACTACGTCGTTAGATGGAGTAGGATGAAATCTGAGCTTCTAGCATATGGATAAGGGCATGATGTTACCCAAAGCTCTGGAATCTACCAATCAATTATAAAGGTTCTTCCCTTGTATGTTTAAGCCTAGTAAGAAGGGAGGATCCTTAGTATTACCCTAGAAGACAGTCGTGTTGGTGTCATCAAAAGTGACAGTCTTGGGTGGGCGACTGACAGTTTCCAAGTTTCCCAAGAGCTTCAGAAGAGACTTCCTCTGCTTAGGATAGTTCTGCAAAACCTCCATCAAGGTCATGGAGGTGGTAGTTCGTTCTAATACCTTTGTGATGTCAAACCTCCCCCCAGGGAATTGTTGGCTTCCCTCAGATGGGTCCTTAGCTTGGCTAGAGCTAGACCCTTTCGGCGGGAAGGGACACTTAATTGTGTTATCCTAGGGAGGGGTGTCTTTGGGAGGTGTGGGCGTGTAAACTGGTCCTTTATGAGTCTGACTCTAGGTGTTGTAGGGAGTCCGTGGGTTGGTGAAGGTATTGGCCTCAAAGGCTAGAATAGATTCGTCAAAGAGCCCCTATAGTCTAGGTTTTTCTTTGTCTCCTTTGTCTGTTCCAAAGAAGATGGTCTCACAGGTGAAGGCACCATGAGTTGGCTCTTGAATAGGAGGTTCTGGGGGAGTAGGATCAGTAGTTTGTTTTCTATCCAGCTGGGAGCTCATGATGACCTTCTCTAGCGTGGCATAGTTCACCTTAGAATGAGAGCCTATTTCGTGCAATCTGCACCAATTGGTCAGGGGCTGGAGTTCTGAGACTAGCATGAAATGGGAAGGTCCAGCACCACGCTCATTGGTTTTTTGGTTCAGAGGGTGACCTTTGGTGTTAGCGTTGTTGTTCCATTGTTGTTGGTTGGTCCAGGGCTCATTGTTGTAATTTATTCCTCCAGAATTGTTGTTTCATTGGCCGGAGAAAATACTCCCTCTCTAGGAATTAGTGTTGTGGGGTGCAAGAGACCTCACCTTCAGCTATCCCATATCCATAGTTAGTGAGGACAATAATCATCGTATGGACTCAACCTTGGTGGACAGCTAGGTGTTCGCATCATAATGTGACGGTTGTTGTTGTTGGTTTCTGAAGAAGGTATCAGTAGGTACCGGAGTCGATGGTAGCAATCCTGATCCAACCACAAGCGACTGGAAGAAAGGCACTTTGTAAGGTTGTGTCTGTGGTTGTTGTGTTTGTTGTGGCTGGTTCCAGGGAACAAATTCCAGACCCAGTATTTTCTAGGCTTGTGATGGGTACACGTACCGGGCCTATTGGTCTATCAATGGTGGTGGGGGATTGATGGCCATCACAGGGGCACCCATTGCCTGATTGGGGTTATATCCCCTGGCGTAAGAAGTTCCACTGGGTATCATGTTGAAAGGCATGCTCTGCCCAATCTCGTCCAAAGATTTGTTAAGACCGCCGAACAACTCCAAGGCTAGGTTGTAAACCTTCTTTAGAGTATCCTGGTTAGTGGGGGAGGTAATTCTCCATAGGAGAGTGGCAAAAAAAGGGTCCATTGCATTTAGGTATGTCTGGATTGTCACTTCCAGGGATGGGATGAAAGGACCCGTGCACTGCTTTAAGGCACGTTGGAACCTATGGTTGAATGCTGCAAGGTGCTCATTTGGTTCCTTCCTGATGGAGATGAACTAGTTGTGGGACCATGCTAGGTCCATGTGTACGCGGAAGGCCGCCAAGAAGGCATACTGCATGTCTTGCCAACTATTGATGGAGTTGGCAGGCAGGTTAAGGTACCATTTCATCTCATTCTGTCCTAGGGACAAAGGGAACATCTGGGTCACAATGTCTTGATGTTGGATTTATTGTCAGTTCATGGCATCTTTATATGCCTACAGATGCTCTTATGTGGTTCATGAGCCTAATTTCTCATATCAGGGGAAAATATTTTTTGGGTGTGTAGGGAGATCATTGGTTGCACCCGGAAAAGTTCCCATTAGGAACTCGGTGTTTCCAAAGTAAGCAGCCATCGAGGGTGCTAGATTTTTCTAAGGCTAAGTGTTAATCCCCAGGGTTGTCTTGGAGACTTGGGTATTCTGAGACATAGTAGATCCCCAGACAATGTTAGCTTGCTTGGCTTTCAGGGTCTATTTCTTTCGAGCAGGAGGCTCGAGTTCAACAAACAGTGCGGGATTGGGAGCTGATCTAAGGATTCTTTCGAATCAGGCTGGTGAAAAAGATTCAATCCCACTAAAGGTCTTCTTCCTAAAAGTAAGGCTAGGGGAACCCTCAGGTGCAGTAAAATCAAACTCCTCAGAAGGGGACGAGCTCATGCCCTCCTTCTAGCACCAGTTTATGTTGACGAGGGTTTGTGACTGGGTCCGCCAACAGATGTAAGTTGTCACTGGGTACCAGGGTATTGGCCAACTTTTCCTATAAAGGTTGTCCAGAGAAGTGAGATTCTTCAAGCCTTCAAGCATGTGAGGGTTGGATCTCGACGGTGCGGGAGCTAAGTTGGGCGTTGTGACTATTTTGTTCGAGGGGATAGCTGGTTATCTTAGCTTGTCTTCTCTAGGAATTTAGGTGAGGAGGGTCTCCTGCAAGCATCCATTAGTTTACCAAATAAACTTCAAAAGATAGGGCAGAGTTAGAAGTATTCTGTCTATCTATAGTTATGCAAATACATTCAAAACATCAACCAAGCTCTAACATGCTACACTAAAATACTGAATACACACACAACCATCAATTCACACGTATTCAATAGTGAGGGAAAAGGTCATTAATCTACTTAATACATTAGAGCAAGGGACATAAGAAACATACAACACAAAAAGTATTAAGTTAGAGATCGAGAGACCAACAACAGTATTGCTAGAATCCTTCTTTATTCATTAATGGTGTTTCAGCATCACTGGTGAGTACATCAACAACTCTAGGGGAGCATCTATCTACTGAAAGCTTCTAAAGACTAAAGAGCATTGAGCTCTACAACTATGAGAACTAAAAAATACTATAGCTATGGACTGTAAAATCATCAATTTCACCGACCCTTGGAATGAGGTCAAACTTATTATTTATACACAGATTTTCCCTAAAATTAACCTAACTTACCTCTACACTCAACCAATAAAATACAATTTTGAGTGGCCGGTACTAGCTACACCATGCTACAGCAACCTCGAGAAGTACAGAGGTCTGACATGTCAGAAGAATAAGACAAGAAGGGTGGTATGGAAGAATCAGCCTTGAGAAGAGAGCTAGAGAGAGAATAGAATAAATTTGATCCCCCAGGGATCGAGGCTACATGCCTCATTAATGGAAAAGTTGCTCACTATCTCTGATGTGCCAGGTGTTATGTTGGAGTGGTGCCTTGGGAATACCACCTGTCAGAACCTTCTTGTTGAGCCGACGTGCCTTGCTGGGATCACCCACTTCCTGATATCCTTATTAACTGCTTGATGGTGACCGGTCAACTCCAGGGAACCTGAACGCGGGTCACCAAAAGAATACAAAACTGCAGATCCAGAACTCTGAGATCTAGGAGCTTATGCTCAAAGAATAATGAATACAAAATCTGCTTGGCTGATAAAAATCTCCAGACTCTGAAGAACCTTATGGCCCCTTACTATTTTTGAATACTTCTAATACTTGGCTTACGCCTTCTTCATCTATGCCCCTAATGTTGTCCCACCAGCCATGGAAAACCTCTAATCTCTCTTCGATCAATCTGGCCCCATTCTGAAACTCATCTACCATCTTCACAGCATCATGTACCGGTATCATCATCTTGGATAATCTCAATAACCTGCCCTAGTCAAAATCTTCAGCAACCAGATACATGGATTCCATCTGTTCATCAAATTTACTGAGGATGTATTCCTCTGGGGTGCATGTCCCGATGGTGAAGGGATCGACTTAAGATACCCCAACCACAAATGCCTAAACTAGGCCCATAGGATATCAGGTCGCGGTTACCTTCTCTTTTCAGGCCTTAACCAGTTCCTTGCACACCTTGATTTTGAGGCCAAGTCTAGAGTACTAGGGCCGGAGAGAAACATATGATTCATCTCCCAAAGTTCCCACCTCTGTGACAGCTTCTTCTCCCACATTGAAAACTTCCTCCAACCCGGATTCCATTTTTCATACTTCTCCAAATCCTGCTCCCATACAATAGCAGAGCCATTCGCCTGACTAAGGAGAATATTGATCTGGTAAAGATCCGGGAGGGACACCGCTATAAATTGTCTTATGATAGCTATCTGCTTAGTGACCCACCTGTCCATAGTCGCTTAGTGACCCACCTGTCCATAGTCTACGCCTTCTTCTTCATGGCCTGGAGAGAATCCATGTCACCCTGCGCAAGCGGTAATCCAGAGGTAGAATTTTTTGGGTGGATCTCGGCCAGTGGCTATGTATTTTTTGCCAAAAGTGTGAGGAGATTTGTATTAGTTTCTCTTTCATCCTTTAAATTTTGGCCCTGTTTAATGTATCGGGCCTCTACTACTTTGGTGGCCTCTCTCAGCAGGTCTAATTCACCCTGCTTATCTTTTCTCCCTAGTTCCACTTCTGTAACAGTTTAATCTTCGGGCCTTACTACCACTGCATCTGCATCTGGAGGAGGTGTTGTGATTGTCGTAAATGTGCTTCTGTTGGACTAGTCTGGAGGGTATGGACTATTCATGCCTTCTTGGGCTTCTGGGCCTCTACACTTTGGGCCATCATCTCAGCCAAGGAGAGCGGGACACCTATTGCTACCACCGGGGCCTTCCTCTTTCTTGATTCTACTAGCCATTAGGGCAGCTAGGGCGGCTTTTTTATTAAGACCTGAGTATCTGGATTCTCTTCAGAATCTAGTAGCGCATTCCTAGAATGTACAGTGTCATCGAGGTCTTGTTCTTTGTCTCATTCCTGCTCTTTCTCTTTCTCTCCAGAGGCTTCAGTATTCACCGCCACGTTGGTGTTTTCTTTTGTGATATCTGAGGTTTCTTCTCCGCCAGCATTGACATTACCTATATTTTCAGATATTTCCCCACTCTTCTCAGCATTAGTTACTTCAACGTTTATGTCTTCGGGGATTTCCCCGACCTTCTACTACTATTGTTCTTTGTCCCCGTCAGTTTCATCTGCCAGAATATTCTCTTCCATTGGAACATCTTGTGGAAGTGGGTGAGGTCTCTAGCCAAAATTTGACCATGCTACTGCCTTTTCCACTTCACAGAACGTACTCTAGGGCAACTGGTCACCCAGAGTAATTAAAGGCATTTAGAGCATGATAATTGGGGGTACGATTGTTCCCATGGGTCCTGGTTGCCCAACCATTAGCTGCTCATCCGTGCTTTTCCTTAGCGTATCCGCGGTCTCTTGGACTGAAGTTTTCTCTCACTCAAGTTCCCTTTGTGTCTCTTCCTGGGCCTCCTTTGCAGCAGCTTCTTGTTCTGGGACCTCTTCTTATGCATGGATATTATCTTTTTCTTAGGTGGCAATCTCCTCCACTGCGTGGTCTACATCCTCATGGAGGTTCATGAGTTAATCTGCTTTGAAGATGTCATCAAACTCCCTGTGCAGAGGAGAGGAGTCAGAAATATTTTCAAGTTTGAGAGAATCCAAACTGACATCGACCAGGGGCACATCCGACATACTGGGGCTAGCGACTGCACTGGGAGTAGGGTTCACCCTCTCCTTCTTCTTCCTGATTAATGGGACCCCGGTATCTAAAATACTTGTAGACCCCACCTCATTGAAAGTTTGTCTGCTCATCATTGCGGCCAACAATGAGGTTCTCGTCAGGCGGGCGGATGCAACTAGAGCTATGAGGAGGCCGGAGGACACCTATGTGCTTATCTGCTGGCTTGTCAGCCTCACCGACTCCATCAATTTCTATAGATGCATCATTATGGGGGTTGGGCCCTTGAGAGGAGCCTTATCTAGGGTCCCTTCTTTTTCCTTCCCCTTGCTTGTGCTAGGTCCGGTGGCGGTAGCGGGGGTTGGGGCTATCCTTCAAACAATTTCCCCCTTTCGGGTGCTCCTAGGACATACCCAGGCAAAATAATTGTGACTGGTTTCCAAAATAGGGCGGCATACTCCCTCAATTGTCAGATCCTCTGGGGTGGCCCAATCCACCAGAGGGAGGTCCAACTTGTCTAATCCTTTCCCTTTATACGTTGGGTCCTCTAGCGAGCCGTCATCTAAAAAACCCTTTAGGAAACCCCAAAGTTCAAGCACCTTCATAAGTCCCTTGGACATCCGTGAATGCTTGCGGGCCCGGAGATCAAAGTTTTCCTAACAGTTTGCCCAAAAATCTTCAATGTCTGCCTTATGTAGTGGGGATGCCCGGGGAAGTGCCAAGGCAATCTTTCCTAGAGGATCATAATTCTTCCTAGTGTGGTGGAATTCCACCAGTCCTAGGCTCCTCAACTCACTATCTGCCTCCTTTGCTATGGCGAGGCTGCACGTATAATTCCCACAAGAAATTGGGAATGGGACATTCGTGACCTTCTTTAGTGTGAAGAAGGCGTGCAGCTCTAGGATCTTTCAAAAAAACTCCAAAAGAATGATTTTTTCCCTGCAATACTAGGGAAGAAGATAGGGTTTCCTAGAGAAGTTGGTCACCTGAATGTATGTGTGTTGTTGGAACTAGATAAAATAAGTCATAGGTACTGACCAGGTTCATCGCCTCCTACGATAACCGGTACCTGGTGTCCCAAGTAAGTGTTAGAACATTCTGGTAAATGAAAGCATCATTTACCCTACAAAAATTTAGGAAACTTAGTTCCCATTGGACTTGGGGATAATGATCCCATGGTGTTAATTGGCCCAGCCCATTCCCAAGTTCGCCCACTATTCCTAAACCTATAAAAGCCAGTCTCTATTGGGCCAGTGCCCATAGCATGTAAGATGTCATATAGAACTTAGAACTCTGGGCGACGCCCTTCAGCTGTGTGTCCATGTGATTGGCTATGATAGCTGCCCAATTGAAAGTCTGGTTGTGGGTGGTGATGCAGTAAAGAAAGTATTACATCCACACTAAGAAATCTTGGGCATGGGGAAGTCCAAAGATCCTGCATAGAAATATAATGCCCACCTAAATGGGCTCTTTGAAATCCCCTCAGGGAATTCCCAACTTCATCTTTTTATGGTCCCTCTTTGGGGACTTCAGCCATTGAGTGTTAAGATATTGTTGGGAGATGAGAGAAGCTTCCTCAAACTCCTGTAGTGACTTGGCCCGGTTGATCACGACAAACCCTTTGAATTGTGGAATCCCTAGCCCTAAGGAAAAATTTGTTTTGTCCAAGGTGACAATTGTTGCTAGCTATTGTAATGGTCAGGGATCGGTGAGAAGAATAGTTCGGGTAGGTGCATTGAACAGTGTTGTCAGTTGAAGTATCAATTTTGGCGATTGCACCAAACAAGGAAAGTTCACGGCCTTTATAATGCCAGAGGCAGCCAAGTGAGTGGCCATACTATCTCTGTCGGCCTTCAGTCTGTATATGGCTTGAATTAAGCCCTACATTTCAGCCTATAGTCTGAGCTCTGTATCTGTTATTTCCTACACTTTGGAATCCACCTTGGATCCCACAAGGACACCCTCCTTCGGGTACTTGGAGGTTAGTAGCAACTTAGCCAGCATCTTTTTGGCCTTGGTCTTTGTGGATGCCCGAGTGGAGGTAGTAGGCAGCTCCAGGATATCAAGAGGAGTGATCACTTCAGACATTCTGACCAACTATCTGCAACCTGCAAGACCGGAGAACCGTTAATACATGATATAATAATAATAATTTTGCAGATTCTGGAGAAATCATCACCATCCATCACCTGCCCAAAAAGTGTTAGCATACATCAAAATCCTGGAGTATTTAAGACACAAATTGGATTCTGATGAACCCTCGAGGGCTCTGGGGTATTGAACCAAGTGACAAAGATGGACCGAGAACCCAGGAGCCTCAGCACCCAAAGTTCGAAGGAACTAGTTGTTGCCGATGTGACCAGTAGGAAGCCATACTTGGCTGACGTGGGTCATCACATGGCCATGTGATAGGCGGCATATAGGGCATTAATCGAAACAAGTGGGATGACATGAGGGAAATTAAATGCCAGATGGGATGGGGTTTGAATACCCACTCATGGGAAATTAATCCCACCATTAAGGTGATACGATAGAGGAGAGAGAAATTTGTCATGGCTTGATTCAATGGGGTGTCGAGCTTGAATCGTGGCAACTCTATCTCGATGATCTCGATAAAATAGTTCAAAACATGATGGAGTGTGTCGAGCTTGACTGATTGGAAGGATATACATGAGACATACACTTAAAATATAGAGGGCTGAGACATATATACAATATTTATAGAGTATTTACACTATGCAAAGAATTTATAGATGCCCAAAACTACCCTACCACAATGTACAATATATACACTAGGTTACAACTACACATAGGTTAGACAACCCTCTGGCAGAGCCAACCCACCAATAGGAGGCAACCCAAAAGCAAGACACAAAAGAAAGAAATGAAGAAAAAAAATGAAAACAAAGCAAAAGAAACCAGCAAGAACCAGAAAATAGAAGACCAGAGAAGGAAAAACCAAAAGCCTACCTGGAAACATGAAGAAAAGCAGGGAAGATGAACACAAGGAGCGCCCTGCAATGACATTCACCTTTGAGAAATCACGAGAAAGCACCGCAACTCAACGCTCAATTAGCCACTAAGCATAGGGAGCAATTTGTAGTTTAATTACCTTAATCACCTTAAAATTGCTCTGCGCTCTAAGTGTTTTAATCGCGGTAAATGTGAAAATGACAAGTAACTTCTATTTATACCCTTAAGGTAAAAATAGGTTGCGCTCTTCCCGACAACTTTGAAATAGGCAAAACCTCTAGACTCTGGGTCCAGGGATTCCACGCAACCATACCTTCTCGCAAAAGAAGACATCAAGGCTGAGAATCCCAAATTCATGAATTTGACTCTAGAAGGAACAAACAAACTACTAGACCGGGTCCCGAAAACACAAGAAGACAAAAGAAAAAGAAAGACAACCTTCATGGAAGCAAGGCCCGGAGGGAAAGCAAAGAAAACAAAAGAAACAAGGAAAGAGCCAAAAGTGAGAAAGGGAGACCCAAAATTTTGCATACAAAATGTAGGGACGGGTATGCAGGGCATAACAGAAGCTATCAAGTTGTTTTTGGCATATGCAACATTCAATAAATTTAAGGTATATCAAATGGATGTCAAGTCAACTTTTTTGAATCGTGACTTGAAGGAAGAAGTCTACATAGAGCAGCCTGAAGGATTCAAACTTTTAGACAAACCAGACATGGTATGTATATTAAAGAAAACACTTTATGGACTTAAACAGGCCCCAAGAGCTTGGTATGAGAGACTTGGTGGTTACTTAACAAAGATAGGATTCATAAAAGGAGTAGAAGACTGTAATTTATTCATAAGAGGGATAGATGAAGGATTACTACTCATTTCTATTTTTGTTGATGATGTTATCTTTGGAGGTAATGACAAACTTAGTGCAGAATTCGCCAAAGAAATGAAAAGTGAGTTTGAAATGAGCATGATTGGACC
The DNA here is from genome assembly GCA_018584345.1 of Thuja plicata. Taxonomy (NCBI): domain Eukaryota; kingdom Viridiplantae; phylum Streptophyta; class Pinopsida; order Cupressales; family Cupressaceae; genus Thuja; species Thuja plicata. The sequence continues at coordinate 510,242 of MU225743.1, read as the reverse complement.
TATCAAATATTTTCTTGGATTGAATGTAAAACAAACAGACAAAGGCATATTCATAAGTCATTCTAAGTATGTAAAGGAGATATTGAAGAGTTTCAAGATGGAATATTGCAAACCAGTAAGCACCCTCGTGATAACAAGAAGCAAGCTTTCTAAATATGATGATTCCACAGCAGTTGACAAGACCCTATACAAGTCTATGATTGGAAAACTCATATATCTTACTCAATCTAGACCTGATATTTCTAATGTGTTGGCAAGTTGACTCTGAGGGAGTATATGACTTATTTTGTGTTGTCATTATGGTAACAAAGTCATATGAAGTATTGACAGCAAACTTAGTAGTGGAAATTGACTAAGTATAGAAGACAATACAAAATAGAGATACACAGATGATTAGAGCACCAGCGCACGTGCGTACGGCCGATTTAGACTAAGAACCTTTAGACATAAGCTCTATGATATTTTTTTATGCTTACCCTATACATGCATGATACAGAATGTCAGTAAGGATAAGTTACAGAAAGAATAACTACACTAGCAGTTCCGGATACAGAGTATGGAGCCGACTTCAGCTTTTTGATTAGTGTGTAATCTTGTGTTGTGTAAAGGCTAAGCGCCTATTATAGTAAGTTTGTAATCATGTATTAAACATTATTGTATACACTCTTAAGCCAATTTGTTTGGAAGCGCTGTGAATGTTGTTTTGGGGCCGACTAAGGTATTATTGATAGTCACGTCTATTCAGGCATAAACATAAATATATGTAATGAAAAGATATATTTGAAGTGTTAAAGAAAATATGCAGAGTAGAGATATAGAAGAGTAGTATAAAAATGTCAGTACGAGATAGATCCCTTAAAGAAGATAAGAGCATAAGTGCATAACTAGAACTGATCAGACATCTGTGTTATATACAGTAGTTCACTTTTTGATATAGTGCATATCTATTCTCAGGAGGTTGTAGCCTTCTTTCTCATTGAGCAATGAGCTCTTGGATAGTGATTCCTCACCCCTGACAGGGTTGTTTGTAAAAGACTCCTAACAGGGTCAGGCCTTTGACCAGGTCATTGTACTTGCATTGTAAAGACTGCTCCTAATAGGGCAAGGAACTTTAACAGGTTCATTATACTAGTGCAATATTTGTGGGTAATAATTCCCACCAGGGTTTTCCTCTAATCAAGGTTCCCCCATAATCATATCATGTGTTATGTTTTCTTTTGTTAAGCTTCAAGTGATTTAAAATTAATTTATGTTTAAAGTTGCTGAAATAGAATAATTAGTTAGACACTGATTCACCCCCCCCCCCC
>MU225743.1:476513-507323 GCA_018584345.1 Thuja plicata | reverse complement strand
AAGTTCATGGTGTTACACAAGAAGACCTAGACAGAGCTAGGGAAGCTAAGATTGCCAAAGAACTTGAGAAAACTCCCACTGAAGTAAAAATAGAAAATTCTGATGATATGCCTAAGAAGAAGAAGAAGAAATCAAATGAAGGCACATTTGTGCCATCAACCACCATTGATCTAGAATCTTCTCCACCTTTTGTACCCTGCAAGTTGACTAGAAGGAAGAAGAAAGTTCCTACAAGTCATCCATCCTCAAGAACTACAAGGAGAAAGGTAAAGAACACACAAGCCCCTCCTGAGGTAGGATTTAGACCTATTCTTACTGTTCTAAAGAATAGAATTGTTAATGAAGGAAAACTAGAATCTCTCAAGAATTTCTATGACAAATACCAAGAGATAAACAAAACAAAAATTCATTCTATGATCATCTCTCACATGATTAAGTTCAAAAGGAAAGTATTGGAACTCAAAATAGTCATACCAGACAAAGTATGGAACATACTTGATGTATTAAAAAGACAAGCAATTGAAGAGGATATGAGGCTAAGAGAAGAAACACTAGATAGTCTTCTCCCGATATGCTCGCATGATGAGAAATCCATTCTGTTGGATTTAGTCAAGCCTCACCTAAGAACCAAAATAAGAGTTCTCCATATCATGAATAAGGAGTATGATCTGGTTGGTGAAGAGACTCATAAATCTTTTGAGTAGGTATTTCTAGATAGGCATATGTATCCTTCAATAGTGCCTACAGCAAAGGTAACTCCAATTCCTCCCAAACAGGTTACAGAACCAATGATTCAAAATGCACCTAAGACAGGTCCACAAGTTTCAACACCCTCAGTTTCAATAGCTTCTGATATAGTAAAAGATTCAGGAGATACTATAGTGATTGATGATATAAAGATATCCATGACCGCTTTTGACAATGATATGGACAAAGTTGAAAAAGCATTTGTAAGAACTGGAGAGACAAAGGAGATATGCACTGATGACACATATTTACAACAAGATGAAGTTCCCTCTAAAAATTAAACATATTTGAATAAAGAGGAAGATAATCAAACTAAAGAGACACCAGTCATGGAGATCCCAATAAAAAGTGAATGCATGGATACTAGTCAAAATACTATATTTACACCATCCATTCAACCATCAACTTCACTGTTGTCAAGCTTAACTCCTGACTCAACAAGTCTAGATGCATGGGGAGAAGAAGAATTGATAAAGATCAGTGTCTTGGCCATGGAAAAAGCCAAAGAGAAACAAGTTATGAGAAACCCTCTCTTTTTAGAATCAGTGAACATTCTGAATGACCTAGTGCCTGCGGACAAGAAAGTAGCTAAAATTCAGTCATTTGATGATGTAGATAGCATCCTGACAAGCTTCAAAGCATATTTTAGAAGTTTAGTAGTCTCAGCTACTAGAATTTCAGAAGATGAGTATAAAAATGAAAGATTGAATCAACTGGTAAAGAATTTTTCCTTAGATTTAAATTCATTAAAGATTGGTCAGACAATGTTGAAAGAGTTGGCATCAAAAGGCAGAAAGGTTATAGAAAATTGCATGAACAAAGGCAAACTCACCTCTAAACATATCAAAAAGATAGAAGAGGTAGATATCTTGGTTGATAACATAAGACACTCAGTTGAAACATCATCCCAAGACATAAACATCTACAACAATATCTATCAAGGGCAGATAGACAAGATAGAAAAAGCTAAAATGGAGATCAATAAGATAAGGATCAGGCAGACTCAACTGAGAAATGCACTTGCACCCTCCTTAGCAGTTCTTGATGAGAACATTAAATAGATTGATGAAACCATTGCTACCTATGATCAAGGACCCAGCATGGATTTGACAAAGATGGAAAAACTCACATATGCCCTATGCGCCCATCTATAAACAATTGATGCACTAAAGGCATTCTGGTAGCAAGAGATGAAGAATTTGCATATAGCCTATCCAGATGTATACATGGAGTAAGTATCTAGAGACTTACAATTTTGACACCTTTGTCATTAATTTCAAAGGGGGAGTAATGTATGTATGAGGAGTATTGTATATATATGCAAAGAAATATATAGTATATGTTAAGAGAAGAGAATATACAGTTTTTGGTGTTAGTCAATTTTGAGTAACTTGGCCACATTCTTTTGTTGCCATTAATGACAAAGGGGGAGATTATTGGAAAGTTGACTCCTAGGGAGTATATGACTTATTTTGTGTTGTCATTATGGCAACAAAATCATATGAAGTTTTGACAGCAAACTTAGTAGTGGAAATTGACTAAGTATAGAAGATAATATAGAACAGAGATACACAGATGATCAGAGCACCAGCGCACATGTGTACGGCCGATTCAGACTAAGCGCCTTCAGAAATAAGCTCTATGATATGTTTTTATGCTTACCCTATACACGCATGATACAGAATGTCAGTACAGATAAGTTACAGAAAGAACAAGTACACTAGCAGTTCCAGATACAGAGTATGGAGCAGACTTCAGGTTTTTGATTAGCGTGTAATCTTGTGTTGTGTAAAGGCTAAGGGCCTATTGTAGTAATTTTTTAATCATGTATTAAATATTATTGTATACATGCTTAAGCCAATTTGTTTGGAAGCATTTTGAATGTTTTTTTTGGGCCGATTAAGGTATTGTTGATAGTCGCGTCTATTCAGGCATAAACATATATATATCTAATGAAAAGATATATTTGAAGTGTCGAAGAAAATATGCAGAGTAGAGATATAGAAGAGCAGTATAAAGATGTCAGTATGAGACATAGCCCTTAAAGAAGATAAGAGCATAAGCACATAACCGGAACTAATCAGACATCTGTGTCATATACAACAGTTCACTTTTGGATATAGTGCATATCTATTCTCAGGAGGTTGTAGCCTTCTTTCTCATTGAGCAGTGAGTTCTTGGACAATGAGTCCTCACCCCTGATAGGGTTGTTTGTAAAAGACTCCTAACAGGGTCAGGCCTTTGACTAGGTCATTGTACTTGTATTGTAAAGACTGCTCCTAACAAGGCAAAGGAACTTTGATAGGTTCATTATACTAGTACAATATTTGTGGGTACTAATTCCCACCAGGGTTTTCCTCTAATCAAGATTTCCCCATTATCATATCATGTGTTATGTGTTCTTGTGTTAAGCTTCAAGTAATTTATAATTGATTTATGTTTAAAGTTGCTGAAATAGAATAATTAGTTAAATACTGATTCAACCCACCCCCCTCTCAGTGTTTCTAACATAATGCAGTTGGCATTGTTGGAAGATTTGTAGCTGAACCCAAGCAAAATCACCTAATGGCAATAAAAAGAATATTCAAATACTTAAAAGGGACTATCGACTATGGTTTATGGTATCCTAACTCAAAGAATATACAACTTCATGTGTATACAGATGCAGATTAGGCAGGTTGTGTTGATGACAGAAAGAGTACATCGGGAGGAGCAGTATTTCTTGGAGACTGATTGGTCACTTGGATAAGTAAAAAGCAAAATTGTATCTCTCAGTCAATAGCAAAAGTTGAGTATGTTGCAGCAGCATTGAATTGTTCAACAATGGTTTGGATCAAATAGATGATTAAAGACTTTGGTATTCAGATTGATTATCCTATTGTTATTCACTATGACAACACTAGTACCATCAATATGTCAAAAAACCCTATGATACATGCAAAGACAAAACACATTGAGATAAAATACCATTTTCTAAGAGAAAAAGTTGCAGACAGAGAAGTAAATTTGGATTATGTGAGCACTAAAGAACAAGTAGCAGATATTTTTACAAAGCCATTATCAAAAGATGCTTTTGAGTATCTCAGGGAGAAGTTGGGATTAATTCCATTTCCTAAGTCTGATTAGAATTTGCAGTAAGAACATCAGTCCTTGGTGACTGGTGAATGGTTGACTACTCTACTTCTGGATTATTACCTGTGCTTAATGATGTTTAACACCCTTTTTCATTGATGTCAAAGGGGGAGTATTAGTAAAGGGGGAGCATATAATCTGGGGGAGTATACAGAGTAGAAGCAGTGAAGAGAAACTTTTGATGAGGATATTGAGAAGATTGTAAAAAGAAGGAAGACACTTTGAGTTGATACCATCATATGTTGCCATCAATGTCAAAGGGGGAGATTGTTGGAGATTTTCTTCTATGCAAATAATTGATTGTATGTTTGTCATTGATGACAACATATAATATACAGCAGTGTTGTATATGCAATTATCAGTATAGATGTTCTGGAGCTATGCATGTTCATTTCCATGGTGTATACATGTTCTAGATTCTATGTGCATTCACGTCGAGTTAGATATGAAGTTTTACTTGAGTTATGCTAATCAATTGTGATAGTTACAGAGACTGAAGACTATCTATGAAGAGCCGACGTAATTACATTATTTCTTGAGTTGTGCCTATCTTTGGGATATCCATGTTTGTATTCATGTTTAGTTATGAGTTAAAGATAATTATCTAAAGGCACCAAACATGTTCTATCAGAATCATGAAGTTGGAGTTAATTTGGTGGAGCTGACTTTGTGAAGCGTCGCATCTATTCAATCTGAGTTGCGTGTTTCTAATCAGGATGCATGGTTGATGTGGCTGACTAAAGAATTATTGAAGGGACTCCTAGAGCCGATGAAGATCACATACTTTGGAGAATATACTTATAGTAGTTCATTTGATGAATGCCAAGTGTGAATGAGAAGAAAAAAGATAGAAAAAGTATAGAACAGAATGTCTGTTGTTTTGGGACAGTAGAGACATTTCATTCATCAAGAAAAGATCTATGTGAAGAAGAACTGGAAGTATACAATACACTAGAACTGATCAAGACAGCAGGTCTACTCAAACAGTTTATCTATCAGATATAGTGTATATCTATTCTATTGAAGGTTGCATCCTTCATCATTTTAGCAATGAGCTTTTGGATAGTGAGTCCTCACCCCTAACAGGGTTACTTGTAAAAGACTCCTAACAGGGTCCAACCTTTAACTAGGTCTCTATACTTATTTCATTGTAAATAACAACTCCTAACAGGGTTGCAAGATCTCTTAACAGGAATAATTATACTCAAGTATAGTTCTTTGTGGGTGCTAATTCCCACCGGGGTTTTTATCTATTTGGTTTCACTGTAACCAAAATTGCTATGTTCTCTATTGTGTTATCTAAATGTGCATTTTCTTTATGTTAATTTATATCTAAGTAAAGAAAAGAATTAAATTAGCTGATAACTGATTCACCCCCAACCCCCCTCTCAGTTATCCTTTGGGACTATTCCAACAATAGGACCTTATCCTTATATTCCCCAATCTCAAACTCAACCATAGTTTTCTCATCTACCACTATTTTTTGACCCCATTTCAACCATGAAACCTTGTAAGGTGTGGTATGAGGTATCCTTGTCAACTTCAATTTCTCCACCATCTCAGTGGATACTATATTCTCAGTGGATCCAAAGTCAACTATAACCTTACAAATCTTCCCATGAGACCTACAAGTTGTCTTGAATAATTTCTTTCTTTGGGGTGGCTCTATGGTGTTAGGTAATTTCTATAAGGTTCTCCTTAACATCAAGTTCTCTCCATCTAGTACTGTTAGTAATAACTGAGAGGGGGGTGAATCAGTGGCCTCAAAAATTTATCCTTTAATCTTTAACCATCAATCAATACACCTCATATTATTAAGTCCCTACAAGATGCATGCCATGAAATACTTGAAATAATAAACTGTCTGTCGATTTACCTTGTATGTTCTTATTCTCCTTGATAACTAATAAGAAGTAAAACTTATTTACCGATACTCAGTAAATATGCAGAGTATACCAATCAATCTAGAAATGCATATGTGAAATGTAAAACAATAAAGTAGTAAACCATATAGACATAACACATGGATTTTAACATGGAAACCCTATTAAGGGAAAAAACCACTGGGACCGGTACCCCAAATTTTCACTCTTCTGAAGTGAGCCCTGTTAGGATCCAACCATATTAAAGGTTACAAACACACTGTTAAGTGCGACCTTGTTAGAGGATTTTATACATAGGTTGTCACTTAGTATCTGGCATCTATTTTTCTACCATCCTTGAATCACCCTCCTTCTTAGACTGTCAATAGACTTTATGCAAATCTTGCTACCATCCTTGAATCAACCTTCTTCTTAGGTTTTCAATAGGCTTTATGCAAATTCAATGCTACTTTCATGAATCAACCTTTTTGGCAATCTATTAGGATATACCTCAATTATAGAAGACGGTTAAGTCCTACTCTGTTAAGAGACTTGATGCTTCAATGGTTAAAAAGAAACATTACAAACTGTTTCTAATGCAACTTGACTTGTAGATTTTTAGATCTATTTAAGTACAATACCTCTCTGATCAATTTATCAATTCAATTCTTTATGCTCCACACTTTTTTCTATGTGATGTTGTGCTTCACTATTTTTCGTTGTCTGTAGAATTCCTTAGCTCTCCTTCAGCTTGATTAATCAGGACTATATGAAGTTATCCTTAATCAGTTTCTCTTCAGCATCCTCTTTTTATTCACTCCCCATGTATCTGATTGTTCGTGTGTAGTGATTATGAAAATGAATTATGTTTTTCTCTTATATAGACATGATGTTCCTTAATTCTTGATTCTTGATTCTTGGCGTGAAAAACAATCCAGCCAATTTGATTTATGGCTTTAATTCCTGATTTATCTCATAGTTATCTTCTTGCCAACTGTATAAATCTTCTTTAAATTAATAACTTAACTCTGGTTGAATAAAATAAATAAAACAACTAGTTAATTCTATCCTTAAGCTCTGCCAGCTAGATATTTTGTCATTTTTTGAACTCTTTGTTTTGTTAGTCAACTCTACAATTTGTCGTCGGTGAAAACTACCAGTTCTGTCGGTGCAACTTCAGTTAGCTTCGGGATCTTCATCCATCAGGCATCATAGGATTTTTCTTTGTTGGGAAACACTGTCTTCTTCTTGTCGGGCATCACTGTGACTTTTACTTTTCCTTTACCGATGGTGTGCACTCTGTCGGTGTTGTCTATCACTTAGTGAATACTTGACTTTTATGCATTGCTGAAATCATAATCTTTGTTCTATTGATTCTCTGAAGTCTTTGGCATTATGTACATGACCATATAGATGATATCAAGTTGACATCAATGATAATACAAACCATTAATTGTTTTAATGTCTTACATCATCTTCAACTTAACATTATCAAACATTCAATCAGTTACATGTCATCAATCTCTCCCTTTGGCATTAATGGAAACATACTATATTATCACACTATACTATTTCTAATACAATTGTTGATATTTGTCAAATTACCAAACACTTTGTTTTGATAACCGATAAAAATGTATAGCCGACGGTAAGCTCTTTGTTAGCTTAGATTTGATTCTTGCAGCTTTCTATGTTTCTTCTTCTGATGTGTTGTATCCTCTTTTAGTGTCAATTTCTCACTTTTGATTGTTCTTCTTCTTTGATGTCTCGGTCTCTTGTTAGCAACTCTCCCTTTGTATATGATTTCTTCATACAAATTCTCTCCATATGGATATGATCTCTCCCTGTTTTGAGTAATCTGATAATGAATAGTTTCTGATGATAATATGGATACATTCTCTCCCTTTGACAACAATGCCAAAAAAATATTTTACAAATATCTGACATTTAAGTCAAACAACTATTTTCTTCTTTCCATAATATATTCCTTGAATTTCCCTTATCCACTAGCAATATAACAATATGCTCTAGTGCTTGATTATGATATATACCTTCACTTTGTTGAATGACTGTAGACCAAGAAAGAACTTGATCTCTCCAAACATATACATCTCAAACTCTTTGCTCATCTCATTAGCAAATGATTTGCATAGCATATCATTGCCTCCAAATATGATGTCATCAACAAATATTTCAGCAATCAAAGTGTTAGCATCAGTATCTTTTTTCAAATAATGATTATTGTTTTTACTAGTCCTGATAAATCCAATACTTATTAGATAGGAATGAAGTCATTCATACCAGGCTCTGGGAGCTTGTGTTAATCCATACAAGGCTTTGTGAAGTCTACATACCATGTTCCTCTTGTCTGGATCCACAAACCCTTCTGGTTGTTCAATGTATACCTCTTCTTCATGTATTCCATTTAGGAATGCTGACTTGACATCCATTTGATATACTTTGAATCCTTTATATGCAGCATAATCGAGTAGTATTCTTACTCCTTCTATCCTAGCAACGGGTGCAAAATTTTCTCCATAGTCTATTCCTTCCTCTTGTGCATACCCCTTGCATACTAGTCTTGCTTTGTTCCTTGTGACTTCTCCATTCTCGTTCAGCTTATTCCTGAATATCCATTTAGTACTGATGACATTCTTGTCATCTGGTCTTGGCACAAGTGACCATGTCTTGTTCTTCTAAATCTGTTCAATCTCATCATTCATAGAACTTATCCATTCTTCATTATCTAGTGCAGTGTTGACAGATTTTGGCTCAAACTCACAAATTAAGCAATTTGAGTTTAAAGACTTACTTCTTGTTCTTGTACCAGCTTTCTAATCTCCTATGATTTGGTCCTCTGGATGGTTCCTTCTTACATATCTTGCAAGTATAGGTACAGCTCTTTGTGTATCAGTTTGATCTTCATTACCTTGCACATTATTTTGATCATTATCCTGACCATTGGTAACAGTATTCTGGTCATCGGTTGCAACATTCTATTGTTCTAGAATTAAGCAATGTTGCTCAGGTAGAGTTATGGGTTCTTTACAATATACAAACTTGTTGTAGTCTTTTGGTTTTTTTGTGCTTTTCAGCTCATTCTTTTCTACAAATTCATCAATCTTCACATTTGCACTTTCAACTATTTTGTTAGAAGCCTAAATTAGACATTTAAAAGCTTTGCTCTTGGTAGAATACCCCATAAAAATACCTTCATCACTTTTGGTGTCAAGCTTTCCATTTCTATCATCCTTTAAGACATAACATTGACTACCAAATATTTTGAAGTAACTTACATTTGGTGTTTTACCATACCATAGCTCATAAGGAGTCTTCTTTGTGTCCTTCTTCAATTGTACTATGTTAAGTGTATAAACAGCAGTGTTGATAGCTTCACTCCAGAAGATTTGGGTGATGTCCTTCTCTATCATCAGTGTTCTTGCATAATCAACTATTGATTTGTTTCTTCTCTCAGCAATCCCATTTTGTTGTGGTGTCCTTGGTGTAGAAACCTATCTTTTTATACCATGCTCATTACAAAAATTAGTGAATTCATCTGATATAAATTCTCCTCCTCTATCTGATTTTAAACATTTTAGATCCTTACCACTTTGTTTTTCTACCATAGCCTTATACCATTTAAACATCTTGAATGCTTTAAATTTTTCTTTTAGAAACATGACTGTCATCATTATAGAGTAATCATCAACAAAGAGAATAAAATATCTATCTCCATAATAACTCTTTGTCCTCATAGGTCTACATAAATTAGTATGGACTAATTCTAGAATATCATCAAATGTATGGGCTTTGCTTTTGAAACTAGACTTTGTCATTTTACCTTTTTGATAATTTTTGCACATGATGTTGTCTGGCTTTATCATCGTTAGTAAGCCTCTTACACTTCTTTTTCTGTTTATTTTCATCATGTTGTCAAAATTCACATGACACAATCTTTTGTGCCACAACCATATGTCTTTGTTTCTAGTAATTAAGCAAGTTCGATTAGTATCATTCAGATAGAATAAGTTACCTTTAGTCTGTTCACCAGTACCAATCAGTTTTCCTGATTCATTGAAGATCTTTGCCTTCTTGTTTTCAAATGCTACACTGTGACCTGAATTATTCAGCTAAGAGACACTCAACAGATTATAATTCAATCATTTTACCCAATAAGAATTTTCACATTTAATCAGGTTATTTAGTATTATTGTTCCTTTACCTTCAACTGGACAAGGTATATCATTTCCCATTCTTACTGTACCACCATTATAATACTCAAAAGTATTAAATTTTTCTTTGTCACCGGTCATATGGTGAGTGCAACCACTATCTACAATCCAGATATCATTCTTACTAACCTTAGATATGAGTGTAGTTTCTTCATACCTTTCATCTTCATCTAAATCATCCTTCACAGCTACAAATACTATCTTGATGTCATCATCTTCTTTGGTGTCAGTATCTTCATCTTTTCATGCAGCTAGGTAGCTAGCTTTCTTTCCTTTGTCCTTGTAGTCTCGGGTATCCTTTATTTCTGATTTTCGGTAACCTCTATAATCTTTGTTATCACCTCTATCAAATTTCTTCTCAAAAGATCTGTCATCGCTTCTATCATCTTTTCTTTTGTTAGGTCATCTTGCAGCAAAGTGTCCAATATCTTTACAATTAAAGCATACAAGTGGTAACTTGCCTTTGTATTTACCTTTTCCTCTCTGTATTCTTCTAGCTATAAGTGCTTCTATTTCATCTAGATCTTCTTATTCACTTTCACTTTCACTGTCCCTTCTAGATGAGCATCTATGATTGGATTTGCTTATTTTCATAGAAGACTTAAATGCAGACTCTAAACTTGGTAAGACATTATTGTCAAAGTTATTCATCTCAAATGAAATCAGCCTACCAATTAGGCTATCAAGAGTAACTGTATTGTTTGCTACTGCTCTCATTTCTTGAATAGAAGAAACTCTAATAGCATATACAGGAAATAAGGTTCTTAAGATTTTACTTACCACTGTCTCCTCTTCAAGTGTACCTCCAACACCTCGTATGGCATTGATTACTTCTTTTATTCTTGTGTTGTACTGGGTGATGTTTTCACCTTCTTTCATTCTGAGATCATCAAAATTTCCTCTAAGTATTTCTGCCTTAGCTCTCAAAATGTTTGTATCACCTCCATGTACATGCTTCAGTTTGTCCCACATTTTCTTTGCAGTTGTGCAATCCTTGACATCTTCAAATTCAGCATCAGAGAGTGAGAAAGAGAGCTCTATAACCATGCAGTTATGCTCATGCTTCACTCTGAATTGATCTATTGTCAATGGACATGTAGGCAAGACATATTCAGTATCTAAGTATTGAGTAACATCCTTTCCAATACCTGATAAGTGGAGCCTTATCCTGCTTTTCCATGAAGCAAAGTTGTCTCTGTTCAACTTAGGCACATCTCATCTATTCATCTTGTGATCTCTTACTTAGGTCTTGAAACCTCTTATCTAAGCACACAAGCTCTGATACCAATTGTTAGTAATAACTGAGAGGGGGGGTGAATCAGTGGCCTCAAAAATTTATCCTTTAATCTTTAACCACCAGTAAATACACCTCAGATTATTAAGTCCCTACAAGATGCATGCCATGAAATAATTGAAATAATAAACTGCCTATCAGTTTACCTTATCTGTTCGTATTCTCCTTGATAACTGATAAGCAGTAAAAACTTATTTACCGATACTCAGTAAATATGTAGAATATACCAATCAATCCAGAAATGCATATGTGAAATGTAAAACAATAAAGTAATAAACTATACACACATAACACATGGATTTTAACGTGGAAACTCTGTTAAGGGAAAAAACCACTGGGAGGACTAGTACACCAAATTTTCACTCTTCTGAAGTGAGCCCTATTAGGAGCCAACCCTGTTAAAGGTTACAAACACACTGTTAAGTGCGACCTTGTTAGAGGATTTTATACATAGGTTGTCACTTAGTATATGGCATTTATTTTGCTACCATCCTTGAATCAGCCTCCTTAGACTGTCAATAGGCTTTATGCAAATCTTGCTACCATCCTTGAATCAACCTTCTTCTTAGGTTGTCAATAGTATTTATGCAAATTCAATGCTACTTTCATGAATCAACCTTTTTGGAAATCTGTTAGGATATACCTCAATTATAGAAGACGGTTAAGTATTTCTGTATTAAGTGACTTGATGCTTCAATGGTCAAACTAAAACATTATGACCTATTTCTAATGCAACTTGACTTGCAGATTTTTAGATCTATTTAAGTACAATACCTCTCTGATCAATGTATCAATTCAATTCTTTGTGCTCCACACTTTCTGCTTTGTGATGTTGTGCTTCACTGTTCGTCGGTGTTCACAGAATTCCTTAGCTCTCCTTCAGCTTGATAGATCAGGATTGTATGAATTTATCCTTCATCAGTTTCTCTTCAGCATCCTCTTTCTATTCACTCCCCATGTATCTGATTGTTCATGTGTAGTGATTCTGGAAATGAATTATGCTTGTCTCTTATATAGAAATGATGTTCCTTAATTCTTGATTCTTGATTCTTGATTCTTGGCATGAAAAACAATCTAGCCAATTTGATTTATGGCTTTAAATCTTAATTTATCTTGTAGTTATCTTCTTTCCAACTGTATAAATTTTCTTTAAATCAATTACTTAACTTTGGGCAAATAAAACAAATAAAACAACCTGTTAAATCTATCCTCAAGCTCTGCCAGCTAGATATTTTGTCATTTTATGAACTCTCTGTTCTATCGGTCAACTCTGCAGTTTGTCATCGGTGACAACTGCCAGTTTCGTCGGTGCAACTTCAGTTAGCTTCGGGATCTCCGTTTGTTGGGAATCATAGGATTTTTCTTCGTCGGGAAACACTGTCTTTTGCTTGTTGGGCATCACTGTGACTTTTACTTTGCCTTTACCGATGGTGTGTACTCTGTCGGTGTTTTCTGTCACTTAGTGAATACTTGAATTTTATGCATTACTAAAAGCATAATCTCTATTCTATTGATTCTCTAAATTATTTGGCATTATGTACATGACCGTACAGATGATATCAAGTTGACATCAATGATAATACAAACCATTAACTATTTTAATGGCTTGCATCATCTTCAACTTAACATTATCAAACATTCAATCGGTTACATGTCATCAAGTACTGGCCCTGCCTTGGAAATGGGAGAAGTAAAACTTTGAGTTTCATCTTTTTAAACTAACTGATTCCTTCTATCTGCCACTATAGATGAGGAAGCCTTCTCTATACACATGCCCATTGTGTGACCCACTTAGTTACAATTATAACACCTACCAGTTAAAATTAAATTAGACCTCCCTTGGGGTTGGAACCTACCTCTTGGTGGTCCTCTACCTCTGTATCCTCCCCTTTGGAAAGATCCTCTATACTGGTTTCCTCCACTACTATCCATGAACTGACTGTCTTCTTGTCTATTAGGGCTATATCCTCTACCAAAGTTACCCCTGCCTCTCTAAAAACCTTTTTTATTTCTGCCACCTCTTCCTCTTTGATGGAAGTAATTTCTTCTTCTTGCTTTATCCTCTTCTCTCAAAGCCAATTTAAATCACTTGTACATACTATCCGGTGCCATCATGCTAATCTCATCTTGAATACCCTGTGTTAACCCATTTAGGTACCTTGCTACCTTCTCCATTTCATCTTCTTGTCTCCTAGCCCTTAGGATTAGTTTATGGAACTCCTCTTTGTATGCACTCACTTTCATCTCCTTCTATCTTAAGTTCTTCAACTTTTGATATATTTGGATCTCATAATCAGTGGGAAAGAATTGTGCCCTCAACCTGATTTTCATTCTCTCCCAAGAAAAAATATTCTTCTTCCCACTATTCACTCTTTCATCTTGCATCATCTTCCACCACACCAATGTAGATCCCTTGAGTCTAGCCTTAGTACAGCTGACCCTCTTTGCCTTTGAGATTTCTTTGTAATCAAATTGGTTGTTAATGGCTTCAAGCCAATCTAACAACTCTTCTCCATTCTGGCTACCATAGTAGTAGGGTATGTGTTCCATGGTATCCTTGTTTAAAGATTTGAATTCATCTAAGAATACCTTTTTCTCCTTGTCTATCTCAGGTTCTTTTCCCTTTTTGGATGACTCTTCAATTTGACTATCATCATCTCCATCACTTTCATCTCCCCATTCAGTGATCTTCTTTTTGATTTTTGTCTCGGACACATGAGCCTTATCCAAGAGGCCTTGAACCAATTATACTATGGAATCCCTACGCATTGCCTTAGGAGGCATGTTTTCAACCTCTTGACTCTCTTGACTCTCCTCCCCTTCATACATACACAATCTTCAAGCTATTCTGGCTCTAATACCACTCTGATGCAGAGGGTTCGTCAATCTAGAGCCTTTCCTCTCTCCTAGGTGCTTGTTTGACCAAACCAACCACTTAATGGTTGTTCTTTGTTGGATCTTCCACCAATTAGGATCTCCAAGACCCTCTCCACCAAATTCTCCTCCAAGGTATAGTTGGTGCTTGGAAGACTCCAAGATTTCTAAGCTCAACTAGTCCAACTAGTTAACCAAATGCTTAGTTTCCTTCTCTACAACTCCACCAAGATTGGAAATCCTCTACCTAGGATCTTCCCACACACTCACTAGGGCTCTCCATACACTTCTTGACCCTTTCTTGGTCATTCTTCATCCATCCCAACACTCCAAGATGCTCCACCAATCCAATTGGTCTTTTACTCACTAGGAGGGCTAATTGCTCAACTCCTTGTAGGTCTATTTTCACCGATTTTGGCCTATTGCTTCCAAAATCCCCAAATGACCCCATAACAAAACTTTAAAATATTCAAGACATCATTCAACCCTATTAGAATCCAAAACCCTGACCTCTAATGTCACCCAAAACCCTACTTTCTTGCAGGCCCTAGATTATAGCCTATTAATTAAGCCTCTGGACCAGTGATAATGAACAATTGCACATCTTGTATCCAATCTTTGATTCACATCCAACCACCATTGAATAATTTTATGAGACTCTCTAGTGCATTTTTAAATGCCACTAAGCCTTCCATAAAAGGTCTTGGGTGCTCAAACAAATTCGATCTTCTCCCTGTCCTGGCTCACCTGGTTTCACCAATCAACCATAGGGCTTCATCTTTGGCCTATTAAATTCAAAGAGACAACCAAAAAGAAACATATCTACATACCATAACCCTAATTTACCCATGGTTTCAGACACATCCACCAGAGGAAAACTAGGTTAGAGCTATTTCTAACAAAGTAACACTATTTTTGTCTCTGTCAAACCAGTGACCTTCAAAAATGCACAACTTAACTTCTATTGAACTTAAAATTAAACTACCTATTGCTTATGAAAGCTGAAATTAAACACTACACTAACATGGAGCCCAATCACCTATGTCAATCCGTACAGGACCGTACAATAGCAAAGGCACAGTGTAGATTACACAAAAGAGGATACAGTCATTCGTACAATGATGTTATAAATAAGTGTCTCAACCCAAAATATCATTAACCTTGTCCAAACATCAATTCCATGCTCATATACCGAGCATGGGTAGTTACAAATTAGTTTAACTACATTTTGTCATTTCTTGCAAAAGTTGCTCGAGCAACTTTCAAAGTTGCTAGCAAATTTTTGCATTTTGAAGCATTTTGACTTTCTATGTCAACTTGATGATTGACATTGACTCCTAGGGCCCTAGATAGGATATGTAGGGTCCTAAAACATACCTCCAACCCATGTTTCGCTAAAATGACAACTTTTCCACAATTTGAAGTCAAAAGACCCAAAACCCCTAATGAGCACTAAAGCCCTTACAAACATGAAGTTAGACTAACATTGTTTCCAACCTTTTGGAACTTATTCTACCACTCACACAAACTCCTAATTCAAACCTAAACAACACCAAAACATCAAATAGGGAGGTTTCCTACACCAGCGTGCAATCAATGCTACATCACCTATACCCTGTGCTAGTACACCTATAGGTCTAAGCCCTGGTACCTATACACCAGTAGGAACTGTATTCCCTGTACTCACCTGAGGAGGAAGGGTAATCATCTGTGATCCAATATAAACACCTGGATGAATCCCTATGCTAGTGGATCTCATCACCTTCACCTAGGGTAGAACCTCTGATGTAGTCACGTGAGTAGAAGAAAACATATGTTCTTAAGCTGGTACATGTGTAGAAGGGACATGTGTATGAGGAACCTATGTGGATGGAATCTGAGAAGAAGATGGAACCTGTGTGGATGCAATATGATAAAAAGAAGGAACCTGTGTGGAAGGAACCTATATGGAAGTCAGAATCTATGTGGTAGATGGTGCATGTTTAGCCAATGGTTGTGTCAGTCATGTAACCTAAACTCTAACCTGTATAGGCTAGCCACCACAACCTTTGCGACCACTCTCATCACTGATGCTCAAGCATATGTGAGATTTAGCCCTAATGGCCCCACCACCTCTATCATCATCACCCCTATCATCACCCTCATCTACCATAACTGGAACTACCTCATCAGGAGAGGTCAACCAAGGAAATGGATGTTGTGCAAACTATGCTAAGAAATTTGGAGTCATCCCAACATCTATAATATCTAGAGCCAGATCCCATATAACAGGTACTAACCACTGATGCTCAAGGAAAGCAGTCTCATATCTCAATATGGGCCCCCACTATACCTCCTCATCCCAAGATCCAATGTAAGTTTCCATGCCCTAGCACATTGGTTGTGCCATACTATACTAGCTTAAGACACATGTAACCATGAATCTCTCAACAATATAGATGGTATGGCCAATCAAGTACCACTCTATGCAAACAAAAGGTATCTCTATCATGTCACTCCTCCACTCCTCACAATCTAAGTATGGATGCCAGATCACAAATGTCAGATCATCCATTGATCGTCTCCTATACTCCAAGTTGCCCAGTCGAGGCTGCACCATATCTCCATTGTACATATAAATGTAGGGAGAGCCTCACTGATGAGATCGAGCAACTACAGGATGCGTAATGGGGATATGCTCCCATGTCCATATCTTTAAAAGTATCAATCCAACAGAAAATTATCTATCATGTAGATAGACCGCCTGATGCAAATCATGGTATAGGTGAGCTAGGAGACAGGTACCCAAGGATAACCGGCATGAATTCTGTAATAAATCCTCAAGAAGTCTACCCCATCCAACATAAAAACAATGTGCACTCCTATCTAGAATGAGAAAACCACCAATCAATCATGCTAATACGCCTGGTAGCACGAGACCCAATCTCTCTAGTCGCTCCTACGTGATGTGGCACTCTACTACCAATGGATCCTAAAAGACTCTAATGCAAGCATCTATACATGCTCGCCTAGCCAAATCATAATAGGTAAGCTCTCCCATAATAGGTATATGAAGGATCCGCCATACATCCTTAGATGTAATAGTAATCTCACCGGTCGGCAGGTGGAAGGTGGTATGCTCTGAGTGCGATCTCTCTATCAAAGTAGTGAGTAAACCATGGTTTACTCTATACTCAGGCATGTCTAGTAAATATCCTAGACCACAGCGGGAGATGTCTCTATGGTCCTCAACAGATAACTTCCAAGTCAATCACAAAACTCGGGGATATGGTGCCCGTGTCTGTAAGGTACCAGGATCAATCTACAAAAGCAAAAACACTGCAAAATCAGAATTGGAGCAAACAGGGATGCTCAAATTAGGTCTATTCAATAGATAGCTACTCTAATAGGGTCAGATTGACCAAGGTATCCAGATTTTCCAAATTTTGGGACTTAGACTCTGTATTTTGGGCTCACTATCCCAGAAATGATATTTCAGAGTCTGCAAATGATATTTTACCAAAAATTATGGTATAAATACCTCAAATGATATATCATCTCGCAAATGATACATAAAACATGGGAAACGATATAGAAAATACAAAAAATGACATGTTCCTAGAAATAATAGATCATAAGCGGGAAATAATATTTGAAGGCCCAAAAATGATAAAACTTCCCAAAGACACTATTCTAATTACCGGAAATGATAATCTACAAAATCACAATAAAATTGCAAAAACAAAGCAAATACGTGCATGACTTACAAAAATTCAAAGCAGGATTTCGACGACATACCACTGGCGGGTAATGTGCAAGTCTCTAGTGTCATCGGACAGTCTCGAAGCGATGATTATGCAAGGGGATCAACATATTCTCTCTCTGAGCTCTGCGATTCTCTATCTATGAATAGTAAAATGAATAGTAATTTTGAATTATTACCCTATTTAATCTGTTTTTTGGGGTAATTAATTTCAAATTTTTAACTAATACTATTATTCATTCATTTGCACCTTTTTGGCTCTAACTTCATCCTATGGAGTCCAATTTCGACCAAATGAGAAGTAGTTTCTTCATGGTTCTGACCACTATCTTTTATATTGGAATCAAAATCTTCAATCCCAGATTATAATTCTCATCCAGATAAGAAGGTTGATTTCTGGATAAAAACATCTAGATGAGAATTATAATCTTGGAATGAAGATTTTGATTCCAAGGGGGCATTATCAATCACATCTAATCAAGCGATCATATTACCAAAAAATTTCAACAATTAGGGCATTGTCAGAATTTGATTTGACTCTGCAAATCGATCAAGCAAATCAACTTTCAAAAAATAGAGAATTTTCATCACACATTAAATCAAATCAACACTATCAAATCTGGAACAAGTGATTTCATCGCTTCAAATCAAATTGCTCGCTCTTATCAAAAGTCAAGTTCTAAATAGCAGTGGAGATGTCAATTTCAACGCACCGCATCAAATTGATAATATCTTCATCTCAAATAAGAAAAATTTCAAACAGTAATCAGTGGTGCAGGAGCACCCAATGATGAAGACAATGAGATCATGAGGCCTCCATGAATGTAATGTTTTTTTTTGATAGGCCAAGTGCCTATAAGGGTTAATGGATCCTTGGGATGTAATAAAAGCCTATTTGTAAGGCCTAGTAACCCTTGGGTACACTATAAGCCCTTGGGCCTACTATGGTCATTTTGGATTGGAAAGGGTAGAAATAGGTTTTTTAAGGTTGATTTGATGTGTTTTTTTCATAATCAAGTTATTTAGGTCCCTAGGAGTTGGTTTTGCAAGTTTTGCAAAAAGTTGCAAAATGTTGTCAGCAATAATGTTGCAACAAAAAGTTGCTAATGATAACATTTTTTTTGAAAATTTTTTAACCAACATTCACAATAACCAAAAACAGTTGGAATTGGTTGTAAAACATATAAAAATGTGTCAACAATCATTTTAGAGGTTGTTGAGGAGATTTGAAAAGAGAATTTGAAAAAGTTGAATACAGAAACTGTGTTTTTTATGAAATCTGACTGGTTTTTCATTGTGCCCAAACTTGTACGGATTTAAATGATAAATATGACTCCATAGGAAGTTTGAGACATGTATTAGCTTTCTTTTTCAACAATTCTGAGGTCTTTTGGTGGAGAAACAAGGGAGAAATTGAATTTTTACCAACCATGGGTTGCTGTTTTTGAAGAAAATCTGAATTAGTCAACTTCAAATCCACATATCTTCCAATGTAACCATTGGAAATTTTTAAAAATAGTTTCAAATGAAAGATATGAGATTATATTTTAAATTTCATTTGGTCTCAATTATATTTGTTTCAATTCCAAGGAGAAATGTTTAAAACCCTAGCCGGGCTTCTCTATGTGACTGGCAGAGTGGTTTAACCAGTAGGTTGCAGACCCCATAACTTTTGATGGGATTCGAATTAGAGGCTATAATTGGATAATTAGACTTAATTAAAATTCCCCTAAATGACCCCATAGTTGGTTTTGAAGAATACCAATTTTAGATTATACTTCCTTCATTAAGTCATCCATTTAGGCCTCTTTGCCATTGGAGAAGATTTCCAAGTTGAAAGAGTTTTTGGAAGAACCCAGATCAGTCCTCTTGGGAAAAGTGCTGCCCAAACATTTGAAATAATATTATGTAATATTTTTTCTAGGTCCTTTGGAGGTTTTTCCCACGAAATCCAAAAAGGTGTGCATAAATGAATAGTAAACAACACTGTCAAGTAGGTCAATTTTGAGTTTTGGGTTGAATTGAACCAAGAAAATGTTTTGGTTGGTTTTTAGGATGTAAAGAGGATATAATTGACATGTCGGAAGGATTCAAAGGCTTGGGGAAGAGATTAGAGTGGTTTTTTGTGAGGAAGGTACATTTAGGTGCATTGGGTGAACTAGGGTGCATCACCACTAGGAAATGTATGAAACAATGATTAACTCAGTGAAGGGTTATGGGGAACAAATATTGATGAGTTGGTGAACAAGATTGAGGCACTTTAAAGGTGTAAGGCTCTGTTGTGGATACTCCAAGTAAAAGGGGTAGGAGGACTTGATTTGAACAAGCAAAGACTAGTAAAGGTGATTCAGTTTGCTAGTGGACCAAGGCTCTACATCAAGTGGTATCAAAGCAAGAAAGATCCTTAGGAGAAGGATTGAGAACCATGTCTATATAGAGGAAGGAGAATCTGAGATCCCATCAAGGATCACAAATGTAGAGCTTGCAAATATTGTGAGAGAACAAATGGCACAAAACAAAGATTTGAGAAAAGAATTGGAAAGACTCAAAGGAAAGCTTGATAGGAAGTGTGGTGGAGACTCTGATGAAAATGAGGAAGGGAGTGGAGAAGAGCCCCTTGAGTAGGAAGAGGAAGAGATTCCTGCAGATCAGAGACTACTCTTGAAGACCTTGAAGTCCATGGAGAGAAGGATAATGGATGCCAAACTTGATCAGCCCATGTATAGTGGGAAGATGGACTCTGATGCAGCAATGGATTGGGTTGATGCTCTCACAAGTTTCTTTGACTGTGAAGATATCCTTGAAAATCAAAGGGTAAATATTTCCAAGTCAAAGTTGAAAGGATCTACACTCACATGGTGGAATTTCACTCAAGATGAAAGGGTGAAGGATGGCAAAAGACCAATATCCACTTGGAAAAGGATGGTAGCATTACTCAGAGAGGCATATGTCCCTGAAGATTATGAAGTTCAACTTCATAAGAGGAGGATGAGTTTGAGGTAGAAAGAATTGGATGTCTCAAGTTACATTGAATAATTTCAAAGGCTTGTCATGAAATCCAAGTTGGCAGAGCCTGAAAGTGTGAAGTTTACAAGATACATGCAAGGGTTGAGAGTTACAATACAAGATGAACTCAATTTGAGTAGCCCTACCATGGTACAAAGATGCTATCAATTAGCATTGAAGGTTGAGGAGAAACTCAAGAGAAACAAGATCAATGTGGTAGAGGGAGAGGACAAAGAGATTTTGGAAATTGGGGCAGAGGCATGTCTAGTGGAAGAGGACAAGGTCCTAAGGAATTTGGAGAATCAAGCAATGAAAAAAACCAAGGAGAAAGAAGCTCTAGGGGATCCTTTAGGGGAAGGAGATCAAAATCTAGAGGAAGATTTGGGGGAAGAGGCACAGATACCATCAAATTCTTTAGATGTCATCAACCTGGGCACTTAGCATCAAAGTGTCCTGAAAAGGGGAACAAACAAGGTGAAAGGAGGGAAAATTTGGTGAGGGATGAAAACACCCATAGTGTACACTCACATGAATCCTTTGTAGCACCTGAACAAGGAGAATCACTCATGATGAGAAGGACTTTGATCAAAGCACCTAGTGCACCAGAGCCACCCCAAAGGAAGACACTTTTTAGAACTACATGTAAATTGGAAAATAAGGTATGTAAAGTGGTTATTGATTCTGGTTCTACTGATAATTTGGTGTCTCTTAAAGCAGTTGAAAAGATAAAACTAAAAAGGATTACACACCCCACACCCTACAAGCTGTCATGGCTCACAAAAGGGAAAAAAATAGTCATTGAAGAACAAGCATGGATAGAGTTTCAGATTGGGAAGTACAAGGACAAAGTACTTTGTGACATAGTACCTATGGATGCATGTCATTTGCTCTTGGGAAGACCATGGAAATATGACTTGGAGGCACACCATGATGGAAGAAAGAACACCTACTCCATCTGGTACCAAGGTGAGAAGGTAACTTTACTACCCATGGTTGATAATGGTGAAGAGAAAAAATATTCCAAGTTTTTGTTTGTAGGAGAGAAAGAATTTTTAAAAGTGTTGAAGGAGAAAGATACTCCTTGTTATGCTTTGGTTGTGTTGCCAACACAAGAAGAGGGAAGGGTATTGAAAGTGAAAGAGGAACCTAGGAGAGTAGGTCCTAAGGAGGTAGCAGATTTTCTGGAGATGTATAAGGGAATTGTAACCAAGGAGTTACCAAATACCTTACCCCCAATCAGAGAGATTAGCCATAACATTGATCTAATCCCTGGAGACACACTCCCAAACAAAGCAGCATATAAACTCACACCCCAGCAAAACGAAGAGATGTCCAAGCAAATCCAATAAATTTTGGAGAAGGGTTTAATAGCCAAAATTTTAAGCCCTTGTGTAGTCCCTACCCTATTAGCACCCAAGAAAGAGCGAACTTGGAGGTTGTGTACTGATTCTAGAGCCATTAATAGAATCACTATTAGGTATAGGTTCCCTATGCCTAGAATTGAAGACCTATTGGACCATCTAGGGGGTGCAAGGTACTATTCAAAGGTGGACTTGAAGAGTGGGTACCACCAAATCAGAATAAGGGCTGGAGATGAATGGAAAACTAATGAAGGGCTATATGAATGGAGAGTAATGTCTTTTGGGTTATCAAATGCTCCTATCACATTCATGAGGCTCATGAATGAGGTGTTTAAAATGTTTCTTGGCAAGTTTTTGATTGTGTATTTAGATGATATCCTTATTTTCAGTAAGACTAAGGATGAACATTTGAAACATTTGAATTTTGTCCTTAAAATATTGCAAGAGGAAAAGCTCCTAATAAATTTGGATAAATGTGTCTTCATGTAAGAAGAATTGGTATATCTTGGTTTTGTGGTTTCAGGTGGAAGCATAAAGATGGATCCAGAAAAGGTGGAAAGCATCTTGAATTGGCCCTCTCCAAGGACCATGACAGAGGTTAGAAGTTTCCATGGATTGGCTTCTTTTTATAGGAAGTTCATAAGGGGATTCAGTCAGATTTGTGCACCAATTTTGGAGACAATCAAAGGGGGGTAGAAATGCAAGTTTGTGTGGACCAAGGAGGTTGAGGAAGCTTTTCAAAGTCTGAAACAAAAGGTATCAAAGCAGCCTAAACTGGCTTTTCCATATTTTCAAAAGATTTTTACTATTGAATGTGATGCAGCTAACGTGGCAATAGGGGCTGTTTTGAGTCAAGAGGGGAGACCCATTGCATTTTTTAGTTAAAATATGAATGAGGCTAAGAGGAAGCACTCCTCTTATGATCTAGAAATGTATGCTTTAGTGCAAGCCTTGAAAAAATGGAGGCACTATCTCCTTCCAAAGGAGTTTATTGTTTTTACTGACAACCAATCACTTAGTTTTTTGAATAGCCAAGAGAAGTTGAGTCACAAACACATGAAGTGGGTTGAATCAATCCAAGCATATACCTTTTCAATCAAGCACAAGAAAGGAGTTGCTAACAAATTGGTTGATGCTTTGAGCAGGAGAGCCATGACAGTGCAAAAAGTGAAGTTGCAAAGTGTAGGTATTGACTCCTTGAAAGGTATGTATGAGAATGATGAAGATTTTTATGAGATTTACAAGGTTTGTTCTGATTTTTCTGAAGTATATCATGTTGAATATGTTGATTACTTGATCCAAGATGGCTTGTTGTTTAAAGGACATCAACTATGCATTCCTAGGTGTTCTATGAGAGAGAACATAGTGAAAGAAAAGCATTGTGGAAGCATGAGTGGGCACTTTGGGCTGGATAAAACTCTTGAACAAGTAAGAAGACATTATTTTTGGCCTAAAATATAGGGTGATGTAAGAAATTTTGTTGAACAATGCACCATTTGTCAAAAGGCCAAGGGCACTTCCACCAATGCTGGTTTGTATCAACCATTACCCATACCTACAAGGCCATCAGAAAGTTGTAGTATGGATTTTGTAATGGGGCTGCCTAGGACTCAAAAAGGTTTTGATAGCATCTTTGTTGTGGTAGATAGGTTCAGAAAGATGGCACATTTCATGCCATGTAAAAGCACAAGTGATGCAACCTATGTAGCAAATTTGTTTTTCAAAGAAGTAGTGAGGATACATGGGCTTCCTCAAACCATTGTGTATGATAGAGATGCAAAGTTTATTGGCCATTTTTGGAGGACCTTATGAAAGAGGCTGGGAACAAACTTGAATTTTAGTTCAACCTATCACCCACAAACTGATGGGCAAACTGAAGTTGTCAATAGGTCCTTGGGAAACCTATTGAGATGCTTGACAAAGCAATATGGAGACAAGTGGGACAATGTGCTTCCACAAGCTGAGTTTTCCTTTAATGATTATGTGAATAGGAGTACAGGAAGGAGTCCATTTCAGATTGTGTATGGGTAGAACCCAAGAGGTATATTGGAGTTGAGATAACTTCCATAGGATGGGCAAGTGAGTTCTCATGGAGAGCAGTTTGCAAACAGCATGAAGGAGATTCATGATCAAGTGAGGTTGGCACTTGAGAAGAGTTCAAAAAAGTATAAAGAGAGTGCAGATAAGAAGAGGAGGGATGTGCAATTCCAGGTTGGTGATATGATTTGGGTTTATTTGAGGAAGGAGTGGTTTCCCAAGGGAAAACATACCAAGTTGTTGATGAAGAAAGTGGGTCCTTGCAAGGTTTTAAAGAAGCATGGGCTGAATGCCTATGAGATATCTCTCCCCTCTCACCTTGGTATATCTCTTATCTTCAATTTTTGTCATCTAACACCCTATAAAGGGCCTTGTGATGCAGGTACAGAGGTCCATGTAGAAGAGTTACAAAAGGATGTTGTTGGTATACCTCCTCATCCACCAAAGAAACCTGATAGGATCATTGACACAAGGGTCATCAAAAATACCAGGAAGAATATCTACAAGAAGTACCTTGTCAAATGGGTGGGATATCCTGAAGAAGAAGCAATATGGATGGATGAAGCAGAGATAAAGAGGCATGGCACTTCCTTGGAGTAGCTTATCTCAAGTGGACTTGAGATCAATCCACCCTGGGAGTATGGTGCAGGAGCACCCAATGATGAAGACAATGAGGTCATGAGGCCTCCATGAATTTAATGTTTTTTTTTGATAGGCCAAGTGCTTATAAGGGTCAATGGATCCTTGGGATGTAATAAAAGCCTATTTGTAAGGCCTAGTAACCCTTGGGTACACTATAAGCCCTTGGGCCTAATATGGTCATTTTGGCTTGGAAAGGGTAGAAATAGGTTTGTTAAGGTTTATTTGATGTGTTTTGGTCACAATCAAGTTATTTAGGTCCCTAGGAGTTGGTTTTGCAAGTTTTGCAAAAAGTTGCAAAATGTTGTCAGCAATAATGTTGCAACAAAAAGTTGCTAATGACAACATTTTTTTTGAAAATTTGTTAACCAACATTCACAACCACCAAAAATAGTTGGAATTGGTTGTAAAACATATAAAAATGTGTCAACAATCATTTTAGAGGTTGTTGAGGAGATTTGAAAAGAGAATTTGAAAAAGTTGAATACATAAACTATGTTTTTTATGAAATCTGACTGGTTTTTCATTGTGCCCGAACTTGTACAGATTTAAATGATAAATATGACTCCATATGAAGTTTTATACATGTATTATCTTTATTTTTCAACAAGTCTGAGGTCTTTTGGTGGAGAAACAAGGGAGAAATTGAATTTTTACCAACCGTGGGTTGCTGTTTTTGAAGAAAATCTGAATTAGTCAACTTCAAATCCACATATCTTCCAATGTAACCATTGGAAATTTTTAAAACTAGTTTAAAATGAAAGATAAGAGAGTATATTTTAAATTTAATTTGGTCTCAATTATATTGGTTTCAATTCCAAGGATAAATTTTTAAAACCCTAGTCGGGCATCTCTATGTGACTGGCAGAGTGGTTTAACCAGTAGGTTGCAGACCCCATAACTTTTGATGGGCTTCGAATTAGAGGCTATAATTGGAGAATTAGACTTCATTAAAATTCCCCTAAATGACCCCATATTTTTTTTGGAAGAATACCAAGTTTAGATTATACTTCCTTCATTAAGCCATCCATTTAGGCCTCCTTGCCATTGGAGAAGATTTCCAAGTCGAAAGAGTTTTTGGAAGAACCCAGATCAGTCCTCTTGGGAAAAGTGTTACCCAAAAATTTGAAATAAGATTATGTAATCATTTTTTTAGGTCATTTGGAGGTTTTTCCCACGAAATCCAAAAAGGTGTGCAGAAATGAATAGTAAACAACACTGTCAAGTAGGTCAATTTTGAGTTTTGGGTTGAATTGAATCAAGAGAATGTTTTGGTTGTTTTTTAGGATGTCAAGAGGATATAATTGACATTTAAAAAGGATTCAAAGGCTTGGGGAAGAGACTGGAGTGGTTTTGTGTGAGGAAGGTACATTTAGGTGCATTGGGTGAACTAGGGTGCATCACCACTTGGAGATGTATGAAACAATGATCAACTCAGTGAAGGGTTATGGGGAACAAATATTGATGAGTTGGTGAGAAATATTGAGGCACTTTAAAGGTGTAAGGCTCTAGTGTGGATACTAAAAGTTAAAGGGGTAGGAGGACTTGATTTGAACAAGCAAATACTAGTAAAGGTGATTTAGTTTGCTAGTGGACCAGGGATTTGCATCAATCAGTTCCATCACATCACATCAAACTGGTCGTCTGGTCAATCTTTTTGAATCATGTCTTAAAGAAATCAGTTTCATCGCATCACATCAAACTGAGTATCGAATCAAGACTTCAGACATCCTGGTAATAGTAATCAATTTCATTACTTCATACCGAATTGATTAGGTGTTATTATCCTCAATGATCAGATAGGTAATCAGTTTCATCACTTCACATCAAATTGATCTCCTGATCAGAGCTCATCAAACAATCAAAAATCTTCAACAACTTCAATCATTTTTTGTTAAATCAAGTTCAGAATCAATTTCTAATCAAGAGTAGTTGCATCTCTTTGTATCCAACTATTTGATCGCTAGTAAACACTAGATATTATTTTAATTAACACGTTGATCACATGTTAATTCAAAGAGGGGAAAATGTAATCACCTGAAAATGGTCTAATAAACTAAGAAGCCCTAATATAAAATCAAGTCTCCTAGGTCCTAATCAAGAATACCAATTTAAAGATAATCACAATTATATAATTAAACTAGATCGGTTTAAATATATAATTCATCAAAAATCAAAATCCAAGATCACTCATCAGGGGGCATTCATCAAAAGGCATTAATTCTTCAATTAACCCTTGGGGAATTAAATCAAATCAAAATATTAAATACATGGCTAAGGAAATTAATTAAAAGGAATTAATTAATTCAAGTTATTAATATTCCTTCAACATGCCTAAAAAGTCAAACCTCTAAACAATAAGAGGTGATCACATGGATCAAGCCAACTTGCATCTCAGCCATCCCTCATGGATGCATCTCAACCATTGAATTCAAATTTGAATTTGGAGCCTTTTCCCTCCAAGAAAACTCTATAAATAGAGCCTTTCTAAGCTCATTTCATATAGGAGGGTAGAGAATTTAAGCATAGAAATAATGTCAATTTCATTCTAGCTAATCTAGTTCATCTTTTAGCATGCTAATCTAGTTCAATTTTTAGTATTTGATCTAAATAATGCTTAATTGAACATGTTCTTGAGCATTTTAGGCATTTTATGTTGAATCTTCCATTTCATGATTGTCAATTGTATGATCTAATGTGCTTAATCTGAGAGAAAAAATCAAATTAGATTACAATCTTCATGTCTAGGAAGAAATAATTCGGTTTCATGAGGTTTTATGTTAATTTCATTGATTTGATCTTACTAACCTTGGATATAATGAGTTATTGAGTGTTTTTTCTCAGTATTCTTGCAGGTACAAATTTACACATCACAGTTCCTTGTCCTTAAAATCCCTTGTCTGATCTTTGATGTCTGTATTATGGTGGCTACTTGATCAATGCTTGATTAAACACATTACAAAATGACATCTATACATTTATATATCAAACGATATGACCTAATTAGGGCTTAACAATTACATCCCTACCATAAGATCAACGTTGTACATAATTTACCTTGATCATCTACACATAAGAGACATAAACAATTAATGTTGTATATCTATAATTAATGTCCTCCTCGATCGTTTAAACCATTATCTAGGTCAGCAAAAAAAAAATTTACATAGAATAATGTGCCATAACAAACTTTTATGTGGCCTATGTTCCACTCGGTTAATGTTGTCTCTCGGTGCTCGGTGTAGACTATGTATCTCGATTATACTATTATTTGGTTATGATTTGTAGCTCAGTGTTGTCTACTACTTGGTATAATCTGTCAGCTTGGGTATCACTGTACTCAGTTAACTCTGGGCATGATCAGTGCTCTCGGTGAACTCTGTACTTTGGTGAAGATACCAACTATCCTGTTTTGACTTTGTTATCGTTTTTCCATTATGTCTGCTTGATAACTAATGACAACTTCAATGTGCAATTGGAGTAACAAACAAAATATAGAGAAGAGGGGTACAATTGTGGGAAGAGATATAACTATCATTTTGTTCCCTTCATATGGGATCAAAGGGTCATATCAAAAGAGGAAGATGACCTTTTAAGATGTTTACCTTTAACAGTAACCCAACCATCATCCACTCTAGAAGCCTCATCCTGCAAGCTCACACCAGCACCCATCAAAGGAAAAGAATCCTCTAGTGACACATCTTGCACAGGGCTGAAATTATCCCTGACTATCAATTGAGTAGGAGAAATCTCATCCAAATCAGCATGAACATAAACCAAAACACCAACAGCATCAGTCGAACCAGTGACCAAAGACCCATCAGCCACCAATGAGGATCCATCAAGATCTTTCTCAGGAGGTAGAGATCCACCAGCGGATCCACCACCACCATCCTCCTACAAAGAAAGAGAAAAATCAACACTAGAAAGAAAAACACCAAAAGATTTAGAACCCAGACCAGCATTAGGAGACTGAACAATATTATCCTTCTTCCAAGGAATGGAGGAACTTTTCTTGACTGAGTAATGTTTTGTGGAGGCAACCTTCCACCAAGATGGAGGTGATTATTTTTCTTGAGTTCCAGGCCACATTGAGATGATATGTGTCCAGTTTTAAATCATTTACAACCTCTGAAGGGAATACCCTCGTAGTCAAGTTGTTGTATCCATTATCCTACAATAGATTCGATTCTTATTTCAGTTGGGAGACCCTGTGAAGTGTCAATATCAACTAACATGCGAGCAATATTAGAATGATAAATATTGTAGGAATCGTGAGACAGTATTAAAAAGCTCCCCAAAGCCTTGCCCACTTCCTCAAGGACAGAATCATGCCAAAAATGAAGAGGGAGATTAGGGAGTCTAACCCAAATAGGTACCTTGCTAAAGACTTCAGTTAAAGGGTTAAAATCTGGGTGCCAGGGTTTTACCATAAGAATAAATTTGTCTTCCTCCCAACAAAAAAATAATCACAAAGGATCTTGGTTCTATCCTCTGTAACATCAAACTTTTCAAAGAAAAACTCCTTTGCTAAAGGAAAGATACGAACAGCACCTGAAATCCATGGTTCCCACTTGCGAGAGATCCATTCATGCAAACGAGATAGGGAATTATAGAAACCCCAAAATTTGCAAATCAGATCGTGAGATAAAATATTTTAGTGTTGTTCTCCAAATCCCCTTCTACCTCAGAGGAAAGCTTAACCAATAGAGAGCCAAGGATAGGAACCAGAGTAACCCTAGGATCCCTCCCTTCCCCAGGAGGCTTTGAAATGATATTTGCAAAAGACTCCCCCGAACCCTTTGAGACCCTAGGAGAGGTTCTAGAGGCATGAACAGAAGGAGAGCCCTCCTGCACAACCCTATCCTCCACCCCATCAAGCCCGCTCACCACAACAAGGCAAAGAATACCAGGATCCATCGGGGAAACGTCACAAGAAGGAATGGCTAAGCCCTCAAGGAAGATGGAAGACAGCCAAAATGGTGGAATCTACTATAGAGGAGGGCACAAACATATCATGACCCACCACCATAGAGGAGGGTACCACAATAGGACACTTGGAGCCTGCGATAGAGGAAGCCACAGCACTGCGCTGCGCAGGCGGTTTCATTGCAGAAGAGATTACAAAAACCATTTTCCAACTAATGTTATTTTAAGGGATTTTTATATTTAAGTATCAATTAATACCTATATTTTAAACTTGGTATTCTTTAGTATTTTTGTACTTTTCTCCGTATTGGATATTTAAGCCAATTGTAACTCATTCAACAGTACATACAATGTTGTATTAATGAGAAAAAGGCTTAAAAGTGTACAAGAGATTACTACAATTAAATTTTTGTCTTGGATTATTTATGGAATACTTTTAAGGTTGGTTTGAGCCCCTATTTAATTCTAATGCAGGGTGGGGGGAGATTTTTTGGTTATACATTGTAAAGCCCTTTTTGCAATTGAAATGATACTAAGATCAAATCATAAATTATATCTTTACAAAATTCATATTTTTTTAAATGTTATATGCTTGAAATCTCCTTGTTTTGAAAAAAATGCTCTGCTAGGGTTTTCATGTGTACAGATTTTTGTCTATGTTTTCGCTCTGAGCCTTCCATCTGTCATACCGCATTTACTGCGGGATCTCATTAGGGTTAGCCTTTAGTATGGCTCCGGCCAACTTCGGCCCAGCAGTTACTGCTGGTGCTCGAGTTGAAGCTTCAGACTGCCATGGCGCCGCCTCCGAACAAACATCCTCGCAAGTTTGTCCCGAAGGTCTTCCATGAGGTAACCCTGATATCATTCTTAACCCCCAGGAATTTGATACTGCATGTGAATGGCTAGAGAAACATACGCTAATTGGATATTTTGTGGGTCGTACTCCTCCTGAAAG
>MU225743.1:455615-471845 GCA_018584345.1 Thuja plicata | reverse complement strand
CTGAGGGCACGCCTCCCCGAGGCCGCCGCCGCGGGCGCAGCTCCTCTGCGCGCCGTTCTCACATGCCACGGTCCCAAGCCCCTCGCCACCACTCTCCGAGAGGTGGTGGGGATGGTTGGCGGCGCCGCTCGGCTTCTCCTCCGCGGCGGACTTCTGGTTGGGGGCCAACCCCTGTGCAGTCTGCCCCTCCTGATGCTCCTGGTTCCCGCCGTGGCTGGGATTGGCTTCCTGCCACTTCCTCCAAGTTCCCATGCCTGGCGCTTGCTATTTCCCCGCCTAGGGTGGAAGACAAAGAAAAAGAAAAAGAAGATGAGAATGATGGTTGGCCTCCTCCCAACCCTACTATCAATCCCACTCCGAATTGGGGATCAGATGATAAAGATCCTCCACCTTCTGCTGCTACTGCTCTTGCTGCCTAATGGCATTATAGCTTTTTTTTTATGAATAGTTTTCTGTATCCGGCTTTGGCCGAGTGACTCTGCGGGGTGATTTTTTATATCCCCCGGCCCCTTTTTTGTGAATATGTAACTTTGAAAATTATTAATGGAAAGGCACTATTCATCAAAAAAAAAAAAAATCTCCTTGTTTTTCCTCTTACATTATTCTCATATTCTTTACTATTGAAATCTCCCTATTTTTCCTCTTACATAATTTCTCATATTTTTAACTAATTGACTATATATTTTATGCGAGAAACCTCCTGCCAAAATTTAATTACTCATGTCAAGAGAAAAAACAATGGCAGTGGCAAAAAAAACCCTTCTAATAGAGGCATTTCATGTATTAAATGTGTCAGTCATGCATTGAATAGGTGATAGTCACTGACTCATCACTGTTGGTTTAACTATGGAAAGTTAAGTACTGAGAGGGGAGGGGTGAATCAGTACTCCAAAAACTTTAAACATACAAACTGATCATTTACCAAATTGAAATCATTACATAGAAACATTGTAAAGTATATGAACTAAAAATGTAAGCACAACTCATAACACCAAGATTTTTGTCACACATAAATCCTTTGTTAGAGGAAAACACTGCAGTGGGGATGACACCCACAATCCTTCACTACTGTAGAAAAAAGTTTGTTCAATTAGAGCTACAATGTTAGTTAATTCTGATAGCTTACCCGGTTAGGAGTACAATAAGACTTATTCAGTCTACCTTGCTAAAGGATTTTTATAATCTCTAATCTAAGAGATATACCATGTTAAAGGATTTACAATATAAGACTCTTTAGGGCCTACCCAGCAATGGGATTTGTACTACTCCTAATACAACAAAACTTAATACAAAATGTATGTGTAAATACATCAATCAAATGTTGTTCAGACTCATTATGTGCATTGACTTGATTACCTCATACTGCACTTGGTATCTTAATAACTTAAGCTCTTCTTTACTCTACATATATCTCCTTCACTTCTTAGCTCAACTTTATATGTATTCTCTCATCATCTTCTATATTCTATTTCTCTAATATTTTTATTTGACTTCCAGGCGATTAACAAAGATCTAGGGCTTCTTACCTCAACGGTGGAGATTAAGTGGTGCAATATTGGTTACACTTCCAATGCATTATACCTTCTTTATTTTCATTGGTGGATCTGAATCATGATCTTGTACAATCATATGTTTGTAATCCCAATGTTTCAACTAATTCTCACCTTGAATTTTGTAATATATTTCCTGCTCAGCGTCCAGATTCAATGCATCTAATTGCAAATTTAAATGTCAGCTCTGTGATGCTCAGTAACATACTTGTGCATACTCGATAACTATGAACTCTATGCTCGGTAACTAACTCTTCTCAGTGCCTATTAGTGCTTGGTAGTAGTTACTTCTTGGTAACTATCTTTGCCCAGTTTGGTACAAGTAATTTCTCCATGCATAGTTCTGACTCACTCTTCTTGGTGACTTCTTATGCCTTGCTCGATTTCTAACTCTATCAGCTTTACCGACTATTTCTCTAGCTCTTTAGCATCTGATTTTACTTGCTCATTCATTCTTATCGACTAACTATGATGACTTTGCATTAAACTAATGGCAACAAAAACTCATTAGGAGTAACAATCTCCCCTTTTGACATTAGTTTGGCATTTTAGTTAAAAACTCCAGAGTCATCAAAATTTTGCAAAAACTTCAAAAAAATTCTAAGAACTCCCCCTTTGATAATACTCCTCAAAATTTGTATGCTTATATCTCCCTTATGTATATGCATACATATATACATCTATACTTATCTATCCCCCTTTTTTGACAAATATGCCAAAAAGAAAACTTATGTATTCCTATCCTTTAGATGGATTACAGCAAAAATGTGTGCATGCCTCTTCTTTATATCAGCTAGGGATGTCTCCCATGATTCTTTAAGTGATTTCAGTACAATGAGTTGCTCACCAATATCGCCTGCTAGGACAATCATGTTGTCCAAGGAACTGACATCAAGGGTATCAACTAAATCCTTTGTCTTCTAAAAATGATTTTGCATTGTTTCCAGTTGGGGAATTAAGTGTTCTTGCAGCTCCAGTAGCTCAAGTCTTATCCTTTTCTCTTCTCTTTGGAAATCATGTTGTACTCCCATTAAGTGTTTGATCTTTGAATAGTAAACTTGTAGGGGTCCAGGCTTTGGGGTAACATTTTGTAGATGCTCGGTTAGCTCCTTCTCTACAGATTCTTCCATCTATTTGATTTCCTCAGTAAACTTTGAAATTTTAGAGAAAAGTTTAAATAATGAAATGATTTCATCAAATTTTGTTTCCACTTCTGCACATAGCTCGAACAGTGATACTTTGTCCAGTGCAACATTCTTTAACATGGTCTCGATCCACTGTTGCTCCATCTTATTCTCATGAATTTTGATAATATACTCGGTGGTATCCTTACTTGGTTTGATGACTTCTCTCACTAATTCTTTAACTTGGCTCAACAAGGTGCCTATTTCATTCACGTTGGCTTCATGAGAAATATCCTGCAATATTTCTTTGACACTTTCCAGTACATTAGCCTTCCTTTTTTTTGAAATAATTTATCTTGTATTGCCTTCAATTGCAGCAATTCTCGGACATTTTATTAGGGCTCATAGTAGATAAGTCTAACTGGGGCATGATGATTGGTTGGCTCATATCTATGTGCTTCCTCTTCTTTGATTTCTTCTTCTTCACTAGCATAATTTCTAGTTGTATAAAACTTTGGGGAACATGATGCCTTTAGTGCATCAGATGTAAGTTTAGTGTAGTTACCTTCATCTCCTTTCTCACCATGCTTTCTTTCATCCTTCATTTCTTTTTTTTCCTCTCCCTTTGCTTCTTCCTATTTAGCTTTCATCTTCTCTTCTTGTTTGTCTTCTTTATTTTCCTTTTCTTGCTCCTTAGGCTTATCCTTTGCTTGATCTTGCAATTTTTCTATGTTCTTGGTCGAGGGTACCTTGGTGTTCTATTTAGTGTTGGTCTTGATAGCCTTTGGTTCCTTTGTGTCTTTCTCTTTTTCTTTGGGTTGTTTGGTGCTCTTTCTTTTAGTATTTGTTGTAATTTTAGAAATACCTACATCAACATCCAAATAATCTTTCACTTTCTCTAACACTTCATCTAATAAAGTTGCAGTAGCATTGTCATTAATGTCCATTTGTTCAGTTTTTGTCTCCTTTGTGGTCATTACATCTTCATCTTGTGCACCTTCAGTAGAAGGATCTTTCTCTGAAATTTCTTTGATTAGTGCTTCATCTTTGTCCAATTTTTAATCAATAGTATTTTTCTTACCTTGATCTTTGGTGACTATTTTATCTAGAATATCATTATTTACTTTCTCTCTTTGGTCTCAGATTTCTTATATATAGAGAGAATTTATCTACACTTATCATCGGTCTCCTATTGTACAACTTCTAACTCACCAATCATTATCCTTAAAGATATTCCTTTAACAAGAAAATGGTTGGAGTATGTCTTCAATGTATCATCCATTTTAGTTATAGACATCTTAGGCATAGCTAGAATTAGGGATCTCTCCATCATTTGCTTCTCTAGATTCAGTGTATACTTCCATCTAGCATTAATATTTGAATACAATTTAGTAGATAGATGGGTAACAAATTCAATTGGTTTGTACCTAAATTTGTACAAATTATAAACAACTACCTCTTCTATCTTAGATTTATCTTCATCATTCTGGTTATCATACTCCATATACCTGATTCCTAAAATTCCTTCACTCTGCTTTAGTAAGTCAAGATAATCATCTAGATTCATTGGTGGTCGTGCTTGACTTATCACATTCTTGTGTTTTCTCATATCTTTTTTTTTTGTTTCACTTTTCTCATTCAACTTCATCTTTTTCCTCAGTCGATTAGTGGCTTTCTTGCTTCATACATATGTTACGTCTCTTGGTGCTTATGCTTCAGATCTCTTCTTTTCTCTCGGTGTAGTTGTAGACCTTGTGGTCAATTTAGTAGATTTGGGGCTTGGTGAAGACTTCATTACCAGTGGTTTCTTCTCTTTGGCATCATATAGAATAGTCTCATATTCTTTAGTATCAACTCTAAGGTTCTTTGATAGTTCAACAATAATCTTACTCGATTTCCTTTGGATCCTAGGTTTCAAAATACCTTGTTTGATTTTTTTCTTTTACTTCTTCATAGGTTGCATACCTCTTGGATCTCTTCTCAACAGGTTTTTCTAATAAGACCTCAATTTGTTGTGATTCAATGTCAATATCCATTTCATAACCCATAAGTTGTAGCCATATAGTCCTAGGCTCTACTGCCTTGATGATACAGGTGTCAGTATCAACCTCAAAACAAATCGTGTCATGATACTTCTCAACTGATTGACGTGGAATTTTATATTTCTTATGCATTTTGGTTTGAAACTTAGAAAAGTATTCATTCATCACCATGTCCATATTTTCTCCTAAACTCTTAATATACTCATTGATTTGATCAATAATGGGTTTCTTCATATTCCAAGTTACATTTCCAATTGACGGAAAGAAGTTCTGAAAGTAGAAGAATATGCATACCAGTAATGATCCAAATTAAAATGTGTTGGACCTTTCCTTCCTGATTGTGTTCATGTTGTTGTCTAATTGTTTCAACGGAATCTTACAGATGTCAACATGCATGTCTGTCTTCACAATTTTATATGCTAAATCAACAGCTCCACATGGAACACTATCCACTCGGGATGATTGGAAGACTCAGTAAGATACGATGTTGCATGCATACTTCAGATCAAGGTCTTCAATAGTAGAAATTTTCATACCTCTTCCATCCCATTTAGCTTTAGTCATCTCAGATAGTTTGTTATTGTTTGTTTGTTTAATAGCCTTTGGTCTATCACCGATCAGATAACCAGTAACAATGTGCAACACATCTTTGGTGATCTTCACAGGTTCATCAAACCATGTGAAATGATCATGGACTCATATAAGGACCATCCTAATCCACTGAGTCTTAAAGACTTTTGGTAAGTGCAGGGAATGTTTCAAACCCCTGGTCTCTAGATGAATGTGATCATCCTTTAGCTTCCCATTCACGCACAAACCTATAAATGATGAGTTGATTTCAGCTTCACATATTTCTTCAATATTACAATGGATTAAATCATGAATATCTTCGATTAGAATTACTCTATTTAGAATAGATGTTAGGGATCCTATCATGTCTAGTTTAGTTGCCTTCGCGGGAGGTATCTTATACTTAGGGTTAACAGACTCAACTTCCTTGATAACAACTAGATTCTATATCTTAGGTGTCAACTTCACTGCTAAATTCAATTAGGGATTCCTTCTCTTCTCCTTGGTTACACAAAATAAACTAGGGCAAAACCAAATAAAAATCAAATATGCTCAAATGATCTTAGAATGGATTAGAAATACCTTAATACTCACTCAAATTTTCTAGAAGGCTCAACTCAGCAACTTGCTCGATATGCTCTTTGGAAACGGTAAGTAAAAATGATATGTGATGTGGTCTATTTATACCTTTTTCTCAATTGGGGTTTACAACGGTTATAAATATAGATATTAATGCTCTCGCCGACTTACTTTTACCGATTACCATTTCTTATTTCCTTTCACTGAATGATATAACATTATGATTCCTTTACCGATTAAACATAAAACATAAACTTCACATAATATATCTAAATATGATCATATGGATCTTTGCACATATACTACGAACTGACTTAAGATTTAGAATTTTAATTTTCAGTTCCTATACATACCTCTCACTGATTAGGTGGAGTTATGTGCACCCAACCTAGAGGCTTTGGTGCAATCAATTGTTTGAAAAAATGTCTCATCATCTTGTGAATTCCTTCTCCATGATTTTTTCATTTAATTTCTCACTTCTTCAACATTCACTTCTGTTTTTCCAGTTGTCTCTTCCTCGGTTGGAGATTTACCTTGGTACCTACAGTCTTTGGCTAGGTGACCTGCCTTATGACAATGAAATCATGCCATTCCAGGATTTCTCCATGCTCGTCGATTGTTCCTTCCATGCAACAACATGCAGTTTGCTGCAATATGTCCATATCTCCCACATGTTGCACATGATATTCTTGTGTTGTAGTCCATCGTATTGATCTGCCTTGTCAGTTTCTTGGTGAACTTTTTCAGTTAGGGACCCATTTATCATTTCTCCTTTGTGATCTGCATTCTTCATATCTGTGACCATATTTTTTGCAATTATTGCACTAGCCATCAAATTTAGGTTTCCTTGTGTTGTTAATAATTTGTGATCTGCACTCAAATGCTTGATGTCCATATTTTTTACAGTTATAATAGTATCCATAAAATTTAGGTGTGTTTAGTTCTTTACCTCTTTTGCTTCTACAGACATTCGCAATATGTCCAGGTTTTCGACAGTAGTAAAAAGTAGGCTTCTTTGACTTTGGTGGGGAACCAGTGTCTTGATTTTCATGTTGTTTAGAGGATTCTCCTCTCTTAGTAGTGCTTTCTTCAGTAAATCCAAGTATAGTCTTGTCTCTCGGTTGCTTCTGACTTCTAAGTTGTCCATCCAATGCTCTTAATGCTTCTTCACTTCATTTTAGCACTTCTTGTCCATTCTTTTTCTGGTTATAGTTCATTATTAAATCTTTCAATCTTGGACTTCAGTGTTTGATTCTCAAATTCTCTTCTAGTTACCTCTTTATTTTCACTTACAAGTTTATCGGTCATAACATAATGAGTTTGGGTCATTCTCATGATTTCATTGTCTTTCTCAGTTAGCCTTATCTCAAATTTTCTTTTGTCTTCTTCTTCCATCCTTTGTGCATCTTCAGCTTTTCCTTTTGATTCAAGTATTTCTGACAACCTTATGCTTTGATCTTCTTGATATTTCTTCATTAAGTCCTACTACTCAGTAAGTCTAGTGTTCTTTTCCATTAGATCTGCAATGGTTGTCTTAGATTCATCATTCAGACTCCCTTCAGATGTTGTTTCAAGTACATCAACATGCTCTTGTGTAGACTTCAGTTTAGTACAAAAGTGTCTCCTTACCTTCAATGATTTTTCCAATTTCCTCCTTAGGTCATTAATGTTAGAGTAATAGTTTATCGGGTTATTAATTAAATCATTATGATCTAATTACTAACTCACCTATTCACTCTAGTTTTCTTTAGCTAACCTTAGGGTTTCCCTTTTAGGGTTTCATGATTCCTTTTATAAGGATTCACTTCTTTGCATTCGATTAAGGAGATTGTATTATATTCAGTTTGTTGATAATAGAAGTTTATTCTTTCAACATAGATATCATGTCTATGGCTTTTTGGCCGCCATAGCTTCTTCTCTCTTCTGTCTTTGCTTCTACTTTGTGACAGGTTTGCATGCAGGTGTTCTTGGGAGAATAGGGAATTTCCTATTTCTAACATGGTATCAGAGCCATTCTGCAGCTGGTTGTTCTTGTTTTGTTGAAGCAAGTGAGGGTTTGAAGTTCTCTAGTCTTTTCTGATTTTTTTATTTGGTTCTGGGGGGTCCTTATTTGTTGGGGCACTTTGGACCAAAACCGACCTCACGATTGCGTCCGGAAGGCCCAAAAACCTCAGAATCCATATAAGGCACATCCATTTTGGACACCAGACCGTCTGGGAGAAAAATTTTGGCCTTCTAGGGTCGTACGGGCACAGTTTTCGAGGAAACAAATTTAAAAAAACATTATTTTCTAATGTTTTTTGGCATTTTTTGGGCGCGCCACCACCATGCCGCTCGTGCACCACCCCTGGCCCACCACGCCACCACCACCGCCGGCCCCCACCTCATCTGCGCCCCCGCGCCGCCCACCGCTCCAGCCGCGCCACCGCCTGGACCCCCGTGGGTTTTTTAGCCCTGCGGCTGGTCTTATGGGCGACCAGGAGCCCCGGCCTAGCCCCTGCGCGAGCCATGCACCCGGGGGGCCTTTTTTTTAGCCCCTGGGGCTTAAAACCAGGTTTTTAGAGCTTTTTTGGGCCCTTATCGCCTTTTTCACTCTATCTGGAGCATACGAAGGCCTTTTTTGGACTTCGTTATATCGTCGAAAAGCTCTTTCCAAGCTCTTTTTGACTATGGTGATTAGGATTTTTGGCTCTACTATTTTGACAATTTTTTTTGCTGTTGAAGTCTGATGTTTGTTTTTTCCTTCCGAGAGCCATATCTAGCTCATCCGGACTCCGTTTTTGGCAAACCAGATATCGTCGAAAAGCTAGTTCAGTGAACTATTCAACTGCAGGGATCTTTTTTTCTAGATTTTTCTCCAGATTA
This sequence comes from Thuja plicata, assembly GCA_018584345.1. NCBI lineage: Eukaryota > Viridiplantae > Streptophyta > Pinopsida > Cupressales > Cupressaceae > Thuja > Thuja plicata. The sequence goes on along the minus strand of MU225743.1, from coordinate 463,115 downwards.
TCTCTCTTTTGAGTTTGGCAGTTTTTGCACTCTGGCGGATTACTTGGGTTCTATAGGTCCTGGGATCTCCTCTTCTGACTTTCTGGCTCACTCTTCTTTCTGACTTCTGAGCTTGTTGCATCTTTGTTCTATAAACGCACTGAGATAAAGTGCCTCTTCTTCATATCTGGGATCTTGTCCACCTTGTGTGTTTTTATACTTGCACTCAGTTATAAAGTGTCATGGGGGGTTATGATGTTATGTCATTTTAGGCTCATCCACCTTTGTCAAGTGAGCATACCTTCCATGACATTAGCCCATGTTGTGTGTCAGTGACACCACCCTTTATCCTATGTTTGTACTTCTATTGCACTTTTGGTGTTCCTGGTTCTTCTATCTGCAGATGTTTCTGGCATTGCATTTCAGTGTTCCTGTCACCTCTCCCGATTCAGCATTATGGGGGGGTTCACCTGTTGGTTCTATTTCTTCCTGGTTCGATTGATCAGCTCTTTAGACATTGTCTTCTCTACCTGGTCATGCACTTCAGTGGCGGTTTCAGCAGTCTCTTCTGACAGAGTTTACAGCTACATGCTTCAGAGATGCTTCTTGCTCTTTCTTGTTCCTTTCTCTGAGAATTCTTTCCCTAGATTGGAGGCTTGGTTTCCTTCATCTATTTTATTTCATGTTTTGGGTTCCTAATCAGGCCTTGTTGTCAGGACCCATCTTTCCTGCTTTCTGCAGTAGTTTCCTAGGTTTTTGCTTCTCCCTAAGCTTATCTTCAGGGGGGGTGTTAGAGTAATAGTCTATCAGGTTATTAATTAAATCATTATGATCTAATTACTAACTCACCTATTCACTCTAGTTTGCTTTAGCTAACCTTAGGGTTTCCCTTTTAGGGTTTTGTGGTTCCTTTTATAAAGATTCACTTCTTTGCATTCGATTAAGGAGATTGTATTGTATTCAGTTTGTTGATAATAGAAGTTTATTCTTTCAACATGGATATCATGTCTCTAGCTTTTTGGCCGCCATAGCTTCTTCTCTCTTTTGTCTTTGCTTCTACTTTGTGACAGGTTTGCATGCAGGTGTTGTTGGGAGAATAGGGCATTTCCTATTTCTAACAATTAATCACCTCTTGTGTATTCTCCAATTCAAACTCAAGACTTTCAATCCTTTTGGCTTGCTTATAACTTTCCATGGTTGTGATATTTACTCTTAGGTGTCTAAACCTTTATCTTAAGAGTCCAGAGCTCGGATACCAATTGTTGGATTAACTATTAAAAGTTAAGTACTGAGAGGGGAGGGGTGAATCAGTACTCCAAAAACTTTAAACATGCAAACTGGTCATTTATCAAACTAAATTCATTGCATAGGAACATTGTAAAACATATGAACTAAAACATGTAAGCACAAATCATAACACCAAGATTTTGGTCATACATAAATCCTTTGTTAGAGTAAAAATTGTGGTGGGGATGACACCCACAATCCTTCACTACTGTAGTAAAAAGGTTGCTAGGTTAGAGCTACAATTTTAGCTACTTCTGATAGCTTACCATGTTAGGAGTACAATAAGACTTATTCAGTCTACCTTGCTAAAGGATTTTACAATCTCTAATCATAAAGATGTACTATGTTAAAGGATTTACAATATAAGACCTATTAGGGCTTACCTAGTAATGGTATTTTTACTACTCCTAATAAAACAAAACTTATTACAAAAATTTGTGTAAATGCATCAATCAAATGTTGTTTAGACTCTTTATGCTCAGTGACTTGATTACCTCATACTACACTTGGTATCTTAATAAATTAAGCTTTTCTTTACTCTGCATATATCTTCTTCACTTCTTAGCTCAACTTCATGCGCATTCTCTCATCATCTTTTGTATTATGTTTCTTTGATCTTTTTATATGAATTCCAGGTGGTTAACAAATATCTAGGGCTTCCTGCCTCAACGGTGGAGATTAAGTGGTTTAATATTGGTTACACTTCCAATACATTATACCTTCTTAATTTTCATTTATGGATCTGCCTTGTGATCATGTACAATCATCTGTTTGCAATCTCAATTTTTATATAACGGTCACCTTGAATTTTTTAATACATTTCATGCTCATCTTCCAGATTCAATGTATCTAATTTCAAATTTAAATGTTGGATTTTTGATACTCAGTAACTGTGAACTCTTTTCTCGGTAACTAACTCTGTTCGGTGCCTATTAGTGTTCGGTAGTAGTTACTCCTCTGTAACTATCTTTTCTTGGTTTGGTACAAGTAACTTCTTAGTGCATAGTTCTGACTCGCTCTGCTTGGTGACTGTTTATGCCTTTCTTGGTGTCTAACTTTTTTGACTTTACCAACTATTTCTCTAGTTATTTAACAACTTACTTTACTTGCTCCTTCATTCTTACCGACTGACTCTTATGACTTTGCAGAAAACTAATGGCAACAAAAACTCATTAGGAGTAACAATCACTTCCTTAGGCTTGACGGCCTTCAGGAGCTCTTTAAATTGACCATTTGATCATGCTAGGTAGTCCTGCAAAGGAACTTAGACAATTCATTCTCTCATGATGACATTATTTTCCTTCTACAGATTTAGAAACATTCATTTCTTGAACCTTTCTGCATTTTTTCTATTGATAGTGTCAGCTAAAGAGAAGCTCATTTCACAAGTTAGTTAATGCATTTACCGCTATTTTTTTCTTCATATTTATCAAGTTTTCCATCATTTAGGGATATAAGTATGTGGTATTTTAGCTTAGGTGTATATTGAAACCCTCATTTAGAGATATATCTTTGAAAGGGTAATGACGATGTTATAACATTTAATTTTTTATTTGTTCTCTATGAGGGTTTATTTTAAAAAAATAGGTTTCGTATCTTGGGAATCTAATTTTGGTTAGTTTTTTAAGGTTTATTTTGTCAAATATAAATCATTGTATCTCTATTGACTCTATTTCTTTAGTTATGGTGGACATTTCAAAATTGCAGAGTAGTAAATGTTGGTTTCTTGGATTGAAATTTAAACTCTTCACTTTTGTTATTCATTTTTGTGTTATTGGGTTTGTTTGGTTTATTTTAATAAGTTGTAAGATTTTTTATGCATGTTGGCCTTCAAATTAGATGATACATTACTTTGAATCAACTTATAGGGGCTTTATCAAATTTCAAAAACTTTATTCAAGATTCTTTAGGATTTGAGCCGTTACTTGAGTTTCAAAATCCCTGGTGCGTTTATCACTGGAACTTGATCTCATTTAGACAAATAGTACTTGTCAAACTTCTTTGATGATGTTTCCCTAGATGTTTTATAAATCTATTGTTCTTGAAGGTGCATGGGTTTCCATTTTTAAGAAATGATCTACTTTACCTGGTATGTGTAGGATCATGGGGGGCTAAAGTAGGCCCTTAAGTGGTAATGAAATTTCATGAATACAGAGTTAGGCAACTTGACGTAAAAAATTCAATAGGTTATCAACCTTATATTCAAAAACATGTAAAAATATAATCTATAGGAAATTGAATGTAGTTTCTAAGCTACTACTTATTTTTTGAAAAATAATTAATGTATTTGGTGAAAAATTGAAATTTTAATGCAGAAGTACGTAAATTTTAGGAAAAAAATAAGAAGCAGGTGTATGTCAGACCACCCTAACCACAATCAAATGATAATATTTTTTATAAGATTCTATATATCAGTAGAAGACTCGTGTCCAAATGTGACACATATTTTTGTGTAATTGTTTTCCAAATAAATAATTAATTAGGATTTTTTTACTACAACTTTTTTAGAATATAAAAACTTGTGTGTTTGACAACCTTAACTTGGTCAAAACTTAATAATAAAAAATTCTTATAGTATGTGAAGCATAGAATGTGACGCATATTTTATATTTGAAAAATTTTATACAATTTGAAAGCTATAGACATTTTTCAATCAGCCTATAAATTAGGACTTTACACACAATCCAATTAGAAAGTAAATAATTATTATTTATTAAACTCAAAACTTGATAGGATTAATATTGGTAGAAAACAAATAATTTCCTTGAGAAATCCTTTTTGTTTCATCAATTTTGGATAAAAATAGTTGTTAGCCACATGTTCAAAGTCTATAAACGCAAGGAGATTTCATAAACACATTTTTTGGGTTGACTTTCTAGATTTAGAATTCCTAAGCCAAAACCCGTAGCAATCCCGAGGAAAACCTCTAGGTTACAGATTATTGTCAGAAGTATCAAATATGAGATATGTATTTGATATCCAATGCATATGTATATATTTATTTTCATATATATGATATATAATATATATTATTATTCTATAGTATAATATATAATATATAATAATATATTATATGTTATAATATTGTAATACACACATATATATTGATCAGTGATAAGACATGGATTTTTAGCCTAGTCCAATCGCTAGGTGAGGCTGCAATCTAGGGGACCTCATCCCCAAATCCAACAACCCATACCCACAATCATGAAAGCCTATTAGGGACTCTGAACCTGAGGGATGCGAGCAGCACACTCCCAACGTGGGTCTGGCGCAAGGTCCATGAGCACTCCAATCCCAGCGAGGGTCTAGCATAGTTGGTCCTTAATCTCTCCACCAACATTAACGCTGCATCCTCTAACTCCATTGGCATGAACATAGTAATCTCCAACTCCTTAAACTTACTCCAATCCATCAGCATTAACATTGTCTCAACTAGCACGTCCTCCAAGGTGGGCCCAACTGGCATTAACACTGTTTAGGCCAAGTAGGGATTTGAACCTTGGTTGCACTAATAACAGTGCAACCACATCACCACTACACCACAAGGTAACCACTAGGCCAAGCAGGGATTTTAACCTTGGTTAACTATAATACATATTATATATTATACTATACATATTAAATAATATATACCATATACTATACTATATATAGTGTAACCTATATTATAAATTATATGCTAAAATATCACACTTAGATATTGTAATATTTTTTTGAGCATTTATTTCCCACGGCAACAAAAGACTTCAGAGAAAAATAGTTAGGAACTGAAAATTAAATATGAGTGAGAAATGATTCGTTCAATCCTATTGCATCAATATGGCTGCAAGGACAACCATTATATGTTTGACATCTTGGCTTGAAAACTCTCATGAAGTAAATATCTATTATAATAATTTAAATCCCCCTACCATTATAAGTTGGTGTGTGGATATCATATATATATATATATAATACCCTCTCGGATGACTCTTTTTTGCATATGTGACAGGACATTGTTATGGCATTGTTATGGACTCTATATTTATGTTTTACTTTGATAGATTTAGATTTTGATATGATTCAAAATTACATGATTATTGCTCCACTGATTTTACATACATAATTATGATTATCTCTTTGGTTATGGATTTTGATTGTGAGACTAATCCTAATCATGTGGTGGATTATGTTATTGATTTGATCTAACCCTTATTATGTATTGGATTAATAATTTCTTTTTTGGAAAATTAGATGTGTTTTCATTTATGTTAACATGTCTACTATGGTGTTTGGATGTCTAGTGTGTAGTTTGGATGTTTTGATATTTGTTATGAAGATTGGATGACAAATATGTAGATTTGACAGTAACATAGGATGTTCAAATGAATGGAGAAGGTTACTAAAGATGAGGATTTGTGCACCTTATGGGATGATGTAGAGTTTTTCTACATGGTTCATGTCAAGTTTGAGTTCATCATATGATGATTTGACCAAGTTATGTTGTCATAGATGAAGAATTGTTATTTTGTTGATTGCTCGTGTTATAGTGTTATACAGTAGTAGAGTTTGGTTTTGTGCATGTGCTCAAGATGAGATCTTTGGTTGAACAACTAGAAATGTGTTAAGGACATAGAAATGTGTCTACCATTCAAAGGGTTTGTGATTCTAATGGTCTGTGAGGCATTTACAAGTATTTTAGTTGAGGATAACAATGTTCTTGAAGTTTATCATAAGATGCTGACAAATCGGATGGGTGCAACAAATTATGATGTTTGTTTCAGATTCATGATGCCTTAGGATGATCTAGGATTATGTTTCTAATGATTTGGAAGCTTACATTGATTGAGGTGACCAATTTCAATAGATTTAAGTTATGTTTTTTATTCCTTAGCTAACATGTCAAGAAAAGTTGATAAAATGATTTATGTGAGATCCGTAAAATGTTTTAGGGTCATAATTATGATCTTGGGGTGTTCTTGATGGATCTAAGAAATGTTTAGAGAGAAAATAGGGATCCTAATGGTAGATTTTGTCGCAGATTATCTGGATGATTAGGGATAAGGTTTTTCTTACATAGTTCTTGATAAATATTGTGAATTTGGGTTTGAATTGAATTGTCATGTGTACACTAGTGTTTTGAAGAATGCAGAAGCAAGAGGTTGCTAGTGAATCACTTTTACAAATCTAATGAATGTTGGATTTCTCATCTAAAGTATGACAAAGAGAATTATAGGAAGGAATCTAACTGTACTATAATGGAACTATCCAAGGCATAGTGGATGCTACTATATAGATCATAAATTCTCACATTGGTGTATGAATTGTGATTGTAAGTCAGTGAGACTTCCTTATTGTGATTTTTATTCAATGAGACTTCCTTAGGGTGGGTTCCCAAGGCTAATTGAGAAGTGAACTCTAGGAAGTGTTCCTGAATGCATGTGCATTGCCCATATTATAAAAAGTCTATACTTATAACAAGGTATTAGTTTTATTGTGAGTTTCAACCCCGCCGTGATTTTTACAATAGTTTTGGTTTCCACAATAAAAATCTTTGTGTTTGTGGTGTTGATATTTTTTGATTTGTGTTTACATGCTTTACATCTTGCAAATCAGTAATAACAATTTGAGTAATTAAGGGTTTCATTTTTTAAGGGTTTAAGAGTTTGAAGGTTTAATTATTTTTAAAGTAATTGATTCACCCCGCCCCCCTCTGAGTTGCTTGTTTCTTATTTCTTGCAACTTCTATTAGAGCCTAGTCCCTTGAAGAAAGCCTAACAACTTGAGGGAGATCCAAACACTACAACTTTTGGGGTCAAATTTTGACGCCAATTTGCGACGACACTACCATTTGTGTGTAATTTTTTTATTTTTTTTCAAGTGCCCCCAATGTTGGCTTAATAGCGATGGTACCGTCGTAATTTTGACACCCGCATGATTATAAACAAAAAAAAAGAAATGCTCATTTCAAATTTTCGTGATTGCATACTGTCGTGCGCGAATATGGCCCTAACTATGGAAGATTGGAATCTTGGTATATGGCAATCACGACTTGAGGTAGGCATTCGAGCTTTGTCTTCTCATTAACTCAATTTCATTTTGATGGCATTTGTTGATTTAATGGTACAATATGAATGTTAATACTGGAATTGTTTACATCTTTGCATTTGGAATGCTTGATGACCCGCGAGCTTTGAGAGCTAGGGAATCATTGCTATTACCTTCAAGGCATTGTGTGAAGTGTTTGATCTC
>MU225743.1:413335-442381 GCA_018584345.1 Thuja plicata | reverse complement strand
TAAAGAAAAGAGGGACCAAAGATTCAATCAACAAGCCCCCTGTAATCAAGAGGAAGCGGAATCTTAGGATGAAGGAATCAAACTCTAACCCAAAGCAAGAGCAAGAGTTTATCAAAAGCATAGTTTGAAAAATAAAGAAGAGGTGATGACCTAGGACAATCACCTCTCATATAAGAGGGTATCCATAGTCAAAAATATACATCTTTATAAGGAAATAATGTTATATGATAAACAAATGCCACTAAGCTAAGGAAAGTAGATCCTTAGATAGAGGAAGAAGGAGAATACATTTCCCCCCATATGTGAACGCAAGGGATATATCAAATTATATCAATAGATTTCATAGCAAAGTGATATCTTTACAAAACAAATGTCTTAGAAAAGATATCATGAATGATTTTATAGGGATACAATCTAGAAAGAATAGCCAATTATACTCAAAACAAAAGACATGCTTAGAGTAAAATGGATCCTAGAAGACTAGAATAAGATAACTCTTTCCCCCCAGTTAAGAACAAGAGAAAAAATGCAATCTAACTTGTAGAAGAATGAGAGGAATGCCCTATATCAAAATTATGAAGAAATTATAATACTGAATGGGAATGAGATTGAATAGGAGGATATTGATTATGGTGCTCATGATAAAATGTTGTGTATGGTGGAATGATAGGATTAGAATAATTTTCCTTGTTTTTCCCTTTATCATCATCATGGATTGGATAGGGAGGTGAAGGTAAATGAAAGAATTCTCGAACATCATTATCATGGATCCTAGCTTGAGCCCCATCACTAGGGATTGAAGATGGAGAAATAGAAATAGGAATATTTGGAATTGCATTAGGATTGATAGGATGAGGATTAGGAATATTAGGAGCTAGATTAGACATAATAGGAAGATTAGGAGGTGAGGTATCATCAACCCAATTCTTCACATAATCCAAAAGAGTAATAAGTCCACTACACAAATCCTTAATGGAAGTTTTGAAAGTAGGAAGACTAGTATTGGTTAATCTCAAAATAGCATAAGAAAGTGAAACATGGAGATTAACAAACATGATTAAATTGATGATACTCTCATAGAAATCATATTTACTATAAAGAGATGCTAAAAGAAGCATAATAAGAAAAATAGTCGTACACCAAAAGATCTTCATAATGAATGAGATGCAAGAAGTGTTGTTGTATTTTTATGAATATATTTTTTTTTTTGTGTGTTTTAAAATTAAATAGCATAAAAAGAAAATTTAATATGTATGCAAGAGCTAATATGAGAGGCAAAGCATCTAACACCAACAAGAAAGAGTTGTCTATCGCGGGTTCACAAAAATGTAAAGGAAGAAAATTTGGTTATATGTTTTATTAGGGGTGTGTATTTCCTTAACATTTAAATTTAATTTAGTTTTGTTTTGAATGTGTAATGTGATTAATCATATAGGGGGAAGGAAGATAAGATGTTCCTCTTTTATCCCCAAATTCCCAAATGAAAGATCCAAGTTGATTAACCCAAAAGAAGGATCAATGCACAAGTGAATCAATCATTTAGAAATGAGAGAAAGGAAGAAGATCTTATATTCTGTTTTATAATTAAAGAGATATGATATATAACAGTAATTGAAAAGGATGAGAGGAAGAACCAACCTTAGAGAATTACAGATCAAAGAATGTTGTTTTCTGGGGTCTGTACTCTATTTCTGGAAAATCTGAAGTATGATCCCATACCGGAACGCAGAGATCAACAAAACCCAAAAATATTTTTCCAATCCAACACCGTCTTATGAAAAAGGTTGACCTTGACCCACTAATCTCACCACTGACCTAATAATCTTGACCCTGACCTGCACAGGTCCAACAGAAAATATGTTTGCGGATCCCGATAGTTTGCTGAAAAGGGTATCCAAATCTAAGCTCAAATCTACAGTCCTGAACCTGTACCTACAAAAAAAAAGAGATTTTTTTGTTGGGGGGAGGGGTTTGCCTTAGTAAAACCCCAATTTAGGAATTAACCTTGAAATCAATAAAGTGTAGAATGCTAGCAAGTAGTAGAATTGAATCTAAGAATGAAGCTATGATATTGAATAGATATGCAATTGTAATTCAAATGTAACAAGTATGTAAATATAAAAGCTTGGACTCAATAGAAACCATAAACCTCTATAATTGTATGCTTGAAATCCACCTTGAAGAGATGATGAAATATTCTTGGGGATGAACAAAGGATCTCGAAGGAAGATCACACCATCATGATGGCTAGATCTAGGGCTTGAATGATAAATCTTGAATGCTTGAACCAAATCCCTTCAAAGGCTTGAAAGCTTGAATCCTTGATCTTCAATGGAGATCTTGAATGCTTAAGAGGAAGACTTGGAAACCTTGAAAGCTTGAGAACATGTAGAACAATGGATTCTTGAACCTTTTGCTTCTTTACAAATTCTTGGTAATGTACCTATCTTGTAAAGCTTCAATAGGAGGAGATTGATTATGGTGCTCATGATAAAATGTTGTGTATGGTGGAATGATAGGATTAGAATAATTTTCCTTGTTTTTCCCTTTATCATCATCATGGATTGGATAGGGATGTGAAGGTAAATGAAATAATTCTTGAACATCATTATCATGGATCCTGGCTTGAGCCCCATCACTAGGGATTGAAGGTGGAGAAATAGAAATAGGAATATTTGGAATTGCATTAGGATTGATAGGATGAGGATTAGGAATATTAGGAGCTATATTAGGCACAATAGGAAGATTAGGAGGTGAGGTATCATCAACCCAATTCTTCACATAATCCAAAAGAGTAATAAGTCCACTACACAAATCCTTAATGGAAGTTTTGAAAGTAGGAAGACTAGTATTGGTTAATCTAAAAATAGCATAAGCAAGTGAAACATGGAGATTAACAAACATGATGAAATTGATGATACTCTCATAGACATCATATTTACTATAAAGAGATGCTAAAAGAAGCATAATAAGAAAAATAGTCGTACACCAAAAGATATTCATAATGAATGAGGTGCAAGAAGTGTTGTTGTATTTTTATGAACATATATTTTTTTTTGTGTTTTAAAATGCAATAGCATAAAAATAAAATTTAATATGTATGCAAGAGCTAATATGAGAGGCAAAGCATCTAACACCAACAAGAAAGAGTTGTCTATCACAGGTTCACCAAAATGTAAAGGAAGAAAATTTGGTTATATGTTTTATTAGGGGTGTGTATTTCCTTAACCTTTACATTTAATTTAGTTTTTTTTTTAATGTGTAATGTGATTAATCATATAGGGGGAAGGAAGATAAGATGTTCCTCTTTTATCCCCAAATTCCCAAATGAAAGATCCAAGTTGATTAACCCAAAAGAAGGATCAATGCACAAGTGAATCAATCATTTGGAAATGAGAGAAAGGAAGAAGATCTTAAATTCTTTTTTATAATTAAAGAGATATGATATATAACAGTAATTGAAAAGGATGAGAGGAAGAACTAACCTTAGAGAATTTTAGATCAAATAATGTTGTTTTCTGGGGTTTGTACTCTATTTCTGGAAAATCTGAAGTGTGATCCCATACCAGAACATAGAGACGAACAAAACCTAGAAATCTTTTTCCAATCCGACACCGTCTTATGAAAAAGGTTGACCTTGACCCACTAGTCTCACTACTGACCCAATAATCTTGACCCTGACCTACATAGGTCTGATAGAAAATCTGTTTGCGGATCCTGATAGTTTTCTGAAAAGGGTATCCAAATCTGAGCTCAAATCTACAGTCCTGAACCTGTACCTACAAAAAAAAAGAGATTTGTTTGTTGGGGGGGAGGGGTTTGCCTTAGTCAAACCCCGATTTAGGAATTAACCTTGAAATCCATAAAGTATAGAATGCTAGCAAGTAGTATAATTGAATCTAAGAATGAAGCTATGATATTGAATAGATATGCAATTGTAATTCAAATGTAACAAGTATGTAAATATGAAAGCTTGGACTCAATAGAAACCATAAACCTCCATGATTGTATGCTTGAAATCCACCTTGAAGAGATGATGAAAGATTCTTGAGGATGAACAAAGGATCTTGAAGGAAGACCACACCATCATGATGGCTATATCTAGGGCTTGAATGATAAATTTTGAATGCTTGAACCAAAACCCTTCAAAGGCTTGAAAGCTTGAATCCTTGATCTTCAATGGAGAGCTTGAATGCTTAAGAGGAAGACTTGAACACCTTGAAAGCTTGAGAACATGTAGAACAATGGATGCTTGAACCTTTTTCTTCTTTACAAAATCTTGGTTAGAGCTTTTTTACACTTAGAAGACTTCTTATTACTCAATGTCGCTTAGAGAAAATGAGAGGAGAAAACTTCCTTTTATATGAAATTAGGGCACAATCTTCTAGACAGGCAGACATAGGATAATTAAATTCCAATTAGACCATTTTCCCTAGAAGAGGACCTATATTAAATACAATTTAGGATTTTCCACTTCGGAACCCAAAACAGCCGACCTGGAAGCGGAAAAATGAAATTTTGATGACCTCTGGAAGCCGACAAGTTTCCAGTTTTGAAAGGGGCACCCAAGTCAAGGTCGAGGTTGACCCTAACCTAGGTCAAGGTCAATTTCAACCCTGACCTAGGTCAAGGTCAAGGTTGACCTTGACCCAGGGGTTAGAACCCCTGGAAAAAGTGCCAGGTGGGATAGAAGGTGCCCGGAGAGGCCCAATCAGGGTCCTAAACAGGCACAGAAGTAGGAGATGATGCAGAAAGGAGGGGACAGTATGATGGTGGTCAAAAACATCCCCTAAGGAGGGCTAAACATTATTAACATGGAAGTGCTTCCATTTTAAGACAATACACACTATTAATAGTCAATCAAGAGGTGTATATCCATGCTCTACACTTGGATAACCACCTTCATTTTTCCTAACAAATTTTTATAGGTTTTTGTTTAAATATGGTAGCTTCGGCCATATATATATACACACACACATATACATTTAATTATATATATATTCATATCATCATTTGCAATAAATTATAGAAATTGATGATCACTTATATAACTGATTGAAATCTACTATATTCCAAGTATACTATCAATTTGCATTTAGAGGTTATTACATGTAGATTATTGGCATATCATGTTTTATATAGGATCTCGATTAAGCATCATTATCGGTGATCATTTCTAGATTGGATATTAATTATTTGTGCAAGATAAATACAGATCGAACTTGATAAGCATTTATGTTTAATAAGTAACAAACCCTGATTAGAGATTGGGTGTTAGTTAAGATGAAAAGGCACAATTCATGAGACGTCTCATGAACAGACATGCCTCCACTTTGTGGAAACATGTCCACTCATGGGATGTGTCTCTTCCTTATATATTTAATTTTGATCTGATCCACAATTGGAGACATTTAAAGTAATAAATGTTCTGCTCTTGTAGATCGAATACCATTAAGAAAAATGCAGACTTGTAAATTCATTATCAGTGTTTCCATTTTGTTGAGGTTGTAGATGCATTGAATCATCACTGCCATTCTATTTTGATAGCAAGCTATCTTGAAGATCTTGTGAGGTTTGAGATGTGAACTATTTTATCAAGATGTCCTTTTATTGATCTTGTATAAACATGTAAAGGTGTAAAAGTTTCTTAAAAGTTGTCATGTTTTCATGACAACATTTTCATTTGTAATGAAAAATTTTTGCAAATTGGTTACAAGTTGGTTTTGGTCATTTTGGAGGTTGAGTAATGATTATACATCCATAAATTTCCCTATTTAGAAGACTTCAATTGACAACAAAATGGAAGAAATCACTTTATAGAAGACAAAAAAAGGTTGATCCATTTTATGTGTGGTGGTAGAGGGATTCGTAGGGCCCTATTAAGTAGAGAATGTTAAACTATTCTCAAAACAAAGAGAAGATCAATATTTTAAGGTCTCACTCCATGCATGAAAAAAAAAAAATTTAAACATAGCATACCATCACAATTGTGACGGTATTCAAAGAACGACCGACACCAAAACACTACATGCAACATCCAGATGTCAGAATAATCTGACAACTGGACGTCGCATGTACAGCATATCCGTTGCATACCCATCATAATTGTGACACCCATAATGTGTAACAACGGCATACTAACCATCATAGCCGGTGTATATTGAAACAGTAAAAATCATCGCAATAATGATGGACATAGCAATCGTCAGTGATTCTGACACAAAAAATGCAACATCGATCTGTGTCACTTGCCCGATGGGGTAGTGTCGAAATTGCGACGCATAGCCGTCAAAAAGAGGTCTCAAATGTACTAGTGAAAGATGGAAGCATACAAGAAGGACGGTCCAAGAATGGATAAACTACCTTAAGTGGAAAGTATTTATTAATTGGTATTATTAGTTATTTTTTAATAAAATATATTAAATGGAATTAGAGTAATAAAGTAAATAATAAATAAATACTTTTTGGAAATCCATAATATAACAAATGGCTAATAAACCATTTGTTATGAAATGGTTGGAGGTGGTTGATTCTCGTGCAACTCCTCCCGTATGATACAAATGGGAAATAAAACTCTTTTCAACCATCTGCATACAAGAGAATCGCACAAAGAGGGGATTAGAATTCATTTGTAGAGTGAGAAGTTCATATTGTAGAGGTATTTTGTATATGTAATTGATAGGAGAATCTTCTATTGATATTTTTGAGAGAGAGGAGGAGAGAAGGATAGTTTTGATCAATATTTTGGCTTCTCAAGAGTCTTCTAAAGGATTTCCATTACTAGAGTTATTATGGAGGAGATTTCTCACCTATTAGATGTAATTAGATCAACTAGGGCATCTTCTATCAAGGATTATCCACAAGACTCCAAGTAGGATCTATCCCTGGAAAAAAACCTTCACTTTTGAATATGTTTGTTATTGTTGTGTATCTGCAATGTTGTCTTTTATATGTCTGATCAATGATAGGATATAATAATGAGAAATGATGTTGATTAATTTCTCATTATGATTTGCATTATGTTTGTTGATCATTTAGTGATCTTTGGAATAGATTTTGTAAGTTTTGAATATTTTTTGATGATGTTTCCTTGTTTTTTCATGAGGACCAATTTCCAGTATAGGATAAATTTATTGATTGATCTTATGTTTAGGCTATATTTTATTGGTGTTCTAGAAGGGTTTAGAGGATATCTCAACTCGGTCTTCCACAAATTCTACTTATAGGGCCCCAATCTTGCCTAGTTTTAGCCATAAGTTTAATCTGGACTTCAATTCTTTTTTTCCTAATTTGACAATCAAGTGTGCCATTCTAACCCCCATGTGCATTGATTCCTTACATCAAGTGTGTTGATTTACTATGTACGTGCATTTTTACATTTCCCCAAGTGTGTTCTTTCATTCATGTAAGTACGTTGATTCAATTTTTTGGTTGTGTTGGTTGAATCCAATGAGTGCATTGATTGAATGCAGTGAGTGTGTATTTCTATCTACAAGTGCGTGCATCTTTATAGCACTGTGAGTGCACCTCTGCATCGTAAAAGTTATTTCATCTTGCATGGGTCTTTGTTTCTATCTTGTAGCTTGAGGGAGTGGGTCTACTAGTCCCACGTGGTTGAGTGGTTAATCTTTATTATAACTAGGTATTGTTCATGGTCTCATGGATGATCTCTATACATGTTCCTTTCCATATTTGCAGTTTGAAGACTCTGTATACTATTTTGCACAATATTGAGATGTATTAATATATATGTATTCATGTAATTATAATCTCCTAAAAGGATTCATGTGTATATGGAAAAAAAAATATGTATATTGATGTATTCTCAATTCAAAGCAATATAATGAGAGGGGTAGTTCTAGGTGAAAAGAAAGGGGAAATAATATCTTGTAAATTGGATATGTCATAAGTGTTAAAATAAATTGATTATATTATTTGTTTTTAATTCTTTATCTCTTTATGTTGACCATCTATAAAGGAAATGAGCTTAGGTATAACTATGTTTGATGTATCTAGGAAAATTTTAGAAAATAAATATTATCTCTTAATGTCCAAAAGGAATTATTAAGAAATGATAGAGTAGTAATTGAATTTATAATTAATGAATGATTATGAATCCATGGAATAAGATAGTAATTTTATTAGTCGTGATAGATGATTAATTTATGTTTACAAAGAAGAAATGAAGTAGGAACATTTACTTGGTGCATTAAAATGAACATAGAGTAATGTAGTTCATAACTTAATTTATATCTTAATGAGTGATTAATTAGTTAGATAATTTTGCCTTAATAGAAACATCAGGGAGCCTATGGGGACATAGGATTAGATAAAAAAATTATATTCATATATTATTACAACAAATTTTTAATCATGCATTGCAATTAATGAAATACTGCATGTCATAAAAAAATTTATTTACTTGCATCTTTAGTGTTTAGATGTATAGTCCTCTTGGGTTCCCTGACAGGGTGTTGCATCTGGTATCAAAGCCCTAGGTTGACACACTAGGAGCTCTAGGGTCTATCTATGCTTACACATTAGTGTTTCACCTTATTTCCCTTAAAACTTGATGTTGGAACTCTAAAACCTTCCCTTGTAAACCTTGTTTCCTTATTAAGCTTTAGAAACCTTCTTGTTTAATTGCCTTCTTGTTTATTTCTAGGATTCCTCCTGTAACCTGTGGTAGAGGTAGGGGTGGAGCCCAAAAATCCCCTCTGATAGCTCTAAAGGAGAGCTCACAAGGTGATTACGAGGAGATGCAATATCACAAAAATAATAGGGAAGAATGAAATGAGAGTCAAAGTGGTGACTTTGTGGGTGCACAAATGAGGTAGCTCATGCAAAAAAAATATTGCAGAGGCTAGATGCAATAGATAATAGGGGTAACCGTGATAATCAATGACACTCTCATCATGAGGATAGATAAATGGATAGGATCCCTAGGAGGAGAGATACAACTATAGAGGAATATTCCAAGATGGCTAACCATATGAGGGACGTGCTTAGAGCCAGACTACCTACCTTTGATGGATGCTAGAGTGTGTTCACAACAAAGACATGCTTTCTTGATCTAGAGGGGTTATTTTCCATGCACCCATATGGTAGTAACACCAAAGGGAGATACACTATCATGAACTTGAGATACTTTTCTTCTTCATGGTGGTGTATGGAGGAAGATAAACTTCATGTGGATATCTCCATAGTATCATGGGATCTCTTTTTGGGGAGCTATCAAGCTTGATATTATTTGATCATTGGAGACAAAGTAGGGCGGAACAGTTACACAATCTGAGACAATTATCCATGTTTGTAGAAGATTATGAGAAATAGTTCAATGAACTCAAGCCATACTCAAGGTATAAGGATAATGTTCTCATGTTTGTTCAACATTTCAATAGAGGTCTGAATGACTTTATTGCTAGGGGTGTAACAATTTTTGAACCTAAGACTCTTTGAGAGGCAGTGGATAAGGCTCTTATTGTAGAAAATAATAAGACCTTGGGTTTTTGTGATCATATTGATAGTCAATTAAATAGAGCTCCTTGTTAAGGCTCATATTATAGAGAGAACTAGTTTCAGGGATCATCCAACTCCAAGAGTCACCATTCCTCCTTCAAGGGTCATCAACGCCACCAAAATAATAAATTTTAGAATAATCATGGTGGTGGTGGATCTCAGTACAATCATTCCCACAATAGATTCCATGCAAAAAACACATAAATCACAACCAACACAAAGTGTTTATCATAATACTCAGTATAGTTTGATTCAAGGAAATTTTCAGCAATCGAGTAACCCTTCATTAGGGAAGAACTTTGTTAGAGGTACAAGAATTTTCTCTTGTGGGATACATGGGAACATTGTAGTTAATTTTCCTCAGTGTACAATTCCTTCTACTAATTAGAGACATGCAACATTAGAGCCCACAATTGGTGATATTGGTAAATCACATAGGGTATTTATTGTAGTATATTAGAGGTAGAAAAATCATTAGGGCATGATTGTCAAGATCATAGGTTTGTTAGGGAGTATTTCTATCTCTATTCTATTTGATTTTGGCATGACTGATTATTCTATTTCTCCCTTATTATTTGAGCAGTGTGGGCTGGTGGAAGATAGGTAGGGAGTTAAGTGGTAGGTATAACCAGTCTATCAGGCTAAGGTGGCTATAGAGTTATGTTTCCATAACTGTAAGCTAGTATTAGGACCCTTCACCACCATAGTAGATCATTGTGTGCTTCCTTTGGGATCTTATGGAGTAGTACATAGTATGGACTAGCTAGATTTGCATGGAGCTACCACATATTGTAGGAGAAGGACCATTCAGTGTATTGATGATTCTGATGAGCAGAGGAAGATTGTTTGTGCCTAATGACCCATCTCCCTCTACATGATATTTGTGATGCTTCTTAAGTGGTGCATGCACAAGGATTTTCAACTATTTGAAGTCTCAGTAAATGACCTTGATGAAGGGGAAATAAAATATGTAACCCTTGATCACCCACTATTATAGGAGTATGCAAATGTATTTCCAACTAATATTCCTAGGATGCCTCCTAAAAGGGACATTGATTTTTGGATTGATGCCAGAAGTAGAGCCTATCACTAAGGATCCTTGCCGCATGACCACTACAGAGCAGAGTGAAATTAGATTATAGTTGGAAGAAATTTTGGAAAAAGTATTTATCAATCCTAGTTTTTCTCCTTAGGGTGCTTTGGTTATTTTTGCTAAGAAGAAATATGGTTCTCTCTGGTTATGTATTGATGACCGACGGCTCAACAAGGTTACCATTAAAAATTGATATCCTTTACCCCATATTGATGACTTGTTTGATCAGATGAAGGGGGTGAAGGTCTTCTCAAAAATTGATCTAAATTTCATATACCAACAGTTAAGTATCCACAAGGTGGATATTCATTGCACAACATTTCATACTCGATATGCTCGCTACAATTTTATAGTAGTACCATTTGAACTAACAAATGCTCCATCAGTATTCATGAGTTTGATGACTGGAGTTTTCAAAACCTATTATATATTTATGTTAGTTTTATTGGATGACATTCTTGTATATTCTAGGACCTTTGAGGAGCATTTGAAAAATCTACATTAGGTATTGCAGTGTCTGCGAGATAATTATCTTTATGCAAATCTGGAAAAATATGAGTTTTTCTAAACTGAGATTAAATACCTTGGGCATTTTATCTCTGTGGATGGTATTGCAGTAAACTCTTCAAAGATATAGGTTGATACTGAGGCATCACCTCTGACTCCTTACTAGTGTAATATTGGTCCTAGTAAGCCACTCGATCCTCTATCACTATAAATTCATCAATACCTTTCCTTGTGAAAGGTTCTCTCAATGACTTTAACTCTACCTTTGGACTCCAATCCTACCATCATAGGTTCTATTCCAATCATGGACTTTATCATGAACTCTGATCCTTTCTTCTAAACTTGGTGACTATCCCCACTCACTCTTCAACCTACCTTCAATGTGACCAAATCAAGATCCTTGATTGGATCAACAACTCTAGAATTGGACTTCCTCAATGCCCATCCACATGAAGGACCTCTTTTACTTTGTATTGGATAAGAAACTCTTACTCTCTCAACAACTCAATCTCCAAACAAACTCATTGTTCATTGTTCCTTAGGACAGTCATTATGCTACTATAAAGATTGTTAATGCAAACAACCAACACAATGTGTTCCCTCACCCCTAAATGAATTGGAACACTTTAACACTTTAAACAAACTCCTAAGGCTTCACCCACACCCATTTTCATCATTGACTCGCTAAGAATTTCATATCTAAAGTGAGACAAACCAATTTTTGTATTATTGTCCTAACTGTGACAGTCTACTTAAACCTTTGTACTTTTATTGTCTAGTGGTTCCTTTGGGCTCCCTGCCTCTTCCAATACCTTGGAGACATAATAAAATATCTTCTCTTATCATGTCTCCTCCACACAACTCTCTTGACACATGTATGAAGGACACTCCCTTTAAACTTTACTATCATTGTCTTCTTTGTGACAATGCACAATCACCCTTCACCGTACTCCAGCACGTGCCCCATGTTGCATGGTGCTCTGGAATACACCCCCTATTATTCCTTGCATACCCATCCCTAAATTGTGTGTGCAAAATGTCGGGTCCCCTTTTTTTTCTTTGGCTTTGTTTTTGCTTCTTCCTTCTTCGGGCTTTCGCCCTTGCTTGGTCTTTGTCTTTCTCTTGTGTCCTTCATTTTCTATGAGATACGGATCCCAAAGTTTCATTCCCAAAACTGATGGTTTTGGACTTCTAGGACTTGGCAATCATCCATCTTTCTTTCGAAGATGAAGCATTGCTAGGTGCTCTGAGGTCTGGACTCCAGTTGTCAGCGTGTTTCTCAAAGTAATTTTGGTAACTCATGCGTTCTTCTAGGCATTATTTAAGGCCTTTTACCTTGTCACTTTTACACTTACCATAAATTAATTACCTTATGGTGAATTATCTTGAGAGAAAAGAAATTATTTTTTTGATCTGAGGCGTTTGGGCTAGAAGGTGCAGATGTGTGTTCGACGATTCTGGTGGAGCGTTAAGTGACAAAGTGAGGTTGTTGAAAAAGCCCCCTTTCATCATTTTGAGTTTTAGGTAGGCTCTTGGGTTTTATTTCTTTTGTTTTGTTTGTTTTATTTCCTCTCTCTACATTGTTTTCTTTTTGGTTCATTGGTTTTCATTTTGTACTTGTTCCCTTTTCATTTCCGTCTATTCATTTTCGTTCTTGTTGTTCGTCGTCTGTTTGTTTTTCTTGGTTTTCCATGTTTTTTGTGCATTTTTTTTCCCTCTTCATTCAATTCACATATTTCATTTATAACATCATTATTCATGAACCTGGCGCGTCTCTTTTCCCTTTGTAGTCATCTGACTCGAAGGTGAGACGTTTGTTCCTTGAGTTGTAGATTTTCTGTAAATGGTGTTTGTGTTTAGCTCTGTAGTCTGTAAATTCTGTAGATATGGGTCCTCAGAGTGTGGTAGCTCCTTGTAAATACTTGGTCATGTCTTGTAGGTTAGATTTAATCTCTATAAATTTCTTGGCGCTCTGCGTGCTATTGGTAGTCTCAGTTGGTTGTACATTTTCCGAGTCTGTAAAGTTTTATTTTCCTGCGCTATGGAGGCGTTGCATCTCTTAGAGCCTTGCCTAGTTTGGTTCATATGGAGGTAGTTCCTAGGGACCCTTTATAATTCTGAATTCTTTACGAGGTATCAAAACCATCTCCACCCAATAAGCGAGTTCTCCATTCTGGTTGGTGCAACTTTGGGCGTTGAGGTGATGGGTATGTCAGTTGTAGAGGCCAGCTCACTAGAAGTTTGTTACTATTTTTCTCTTCTCTGAGATTTCCATATTAATGGTAGAATTAGTTCCCACGAATGAGCATTTACAATTTTTCCCAAGTGGCATTCATGCCACTCACACCAGAATAGCTATCTATTAAATGTCATTACTTAGCCGAGTGGGCATGCATGTGTTAGAGTACGGCAGAAAGGTCACCTATCTTATCACTGATGATTGTTGTCTTTTCAAGTTAATGCTGAGTGTGTCGGTAAACCTAGACATATTTTATCCATTCAACCTTTTTGATCATTGTTCCTGGTCTTTTGTGCGCAAGGAAAGTTTCATGTGTTAAAATTGCATGCAATATTTGGACATATGATTCCTTTTAAGATGCTTTAACATTTTTTTGTTTCAAGTGGAAAAGTAAAATCACATCCGAGACCTTTGGAACCTGGAATATTTTAATGTTTATGTATTGATGGTTGTCTGGTTTGCAGGTACAGGTAAAGAAAGAAAGAAATGGCTTCAGAATCCTCACCTCCCAAGAGCATTGAACTCCTGAACGCCCCTGCGAGTACCAGCAAGAAGAATAAAGTAGAATGGGTATTGGCGAGGCTCCCATTAACCCAAAAATATAATAAAGGTGGGATGATTCTGGGGTCCCAAATTGAGTCGGCACTTAAATATATCACTGACATAGATGTCGGTACTTGGGCTGAATTGAAGGGCCTCATTCAAGCAATTCATCAACTAAGATGGGCCAATGACTCTATCTCACTTAACTTAGCGGCATCTGGTATTATTAAAGCGGTTGGTTTTCGGTGCTCAGTGCAAGCACCAGAGCTAATTTTTCTCTTGGTTAGGTGTTACAATACAGGTAGTTTGGCTGATGTGTTGGTTTCTCCCAACCCCCTTGGTTACCTGGTGCCCATCATCTCTTTGGACCATGATTCCACCACCACAAGGTGGCATGTCTTGCACTTCTTGGATACTACTATTCTCACCAAGGCCGCTTCCCTCAAGAAGTTTGAGGGAGTAGTTGATCTAGCCCGGTGTTACCTCAACACCGAATGGATAAAATAGCCATGCTAGGATTTAAAGAAAATGTGGATGGATATCCCTCGCTCTGACTTCAAGGAGCCCATCCAGGAAGGAATCATATCTTTATGCAGGATTATTGGGGAGCCCCATGCTCGGGAATTCTCCCCTTGGATGTACTAATTTTTATATAGTATGACTGCCAACAAGGCACGCTTCGAATGGTCTGACATCATCATCAAGCATGTAGACATCCAGATGAGGAGGGTCGAGGCAGAACAAAGATTATATATGACCTCCTACATCCTCTGGCCACTCACCCAGCAGAATCTAGGAATTCAGGGTTTAATCACAGTTGGTTTCCTTAGGGATGGAGCTGGTCAGGCCACCCTATGGACTATTTCCCCTAGATTCAGTGGGATCAGATAATGCATTAATTGGGGTGTATGTCCCAAGTCTCCTAGAGAGAACCATCACATCTACAAGTACAAAGACACTCTTTCCAAGGGTGGCTTTCCCAGAGCTTCTTTCCTTCTTTCCTCTCTTTTCTTCTCAAATGAGTGTATTATATTATGGTGACCTGACAGCGTGGGTAGTACCGGTTGTAAATATTGTAATATAATATAAATAGCTAGTGTAGGATAAGTTTCCTAGGTAGTTGAGATGTCTATAAATAATAAGTTTGATGCCATTCCAAGGGTCAGAAAATTGATGATTTAGTTGTCCACAAGTAATACAAGTTCCTGGTTTTATCTATCTTACTTAAGAGTTCAAAGTAGATTAATGCTCCCCTGGAGCCACTAGTGTAACTATCAGTGATGCTGGATTTGAAATTAATTAAAGAATGAGGAACACCATTCAGCACCATGCTATGTGTTGTTTATGATCCTTTAGTTACCGAACGATTTTCATGTTGTATGCTTCCTTATGTCCTATGTTCCAGTTTTGTAATGATTTGATGAAATATCTTACCTCACTACTGATATATATGTGATTGACAGTTATATGTATACTCAGTATCTATTATTGATTTTCATCTAGAACTTTGTTGATGTGAAGGAGATGTATATTATGATTATAGCTAGATATTTATACTAACCCTATCCTATCTTTTTGATATTTTCTTTATCGAATATAAAAAATTCTTGCAGGAAACCTATTATCTTTGAAGTTTCAGAGGTCGATGAGTCAAAACCAGTTATCCCCCCAAAACATACAATCACCCATCCAACTAAGATAGCCCCACACCATCATGACTAGACTACCAGGTTCTTGGAGGTCAGGAGAGCCCGCTCTCCAGTACACCTCTTCAGGAAAATTTGGTCGATACTCTGGTATTTGGTGACAACTCTCCCCATGTTAGCGAGGCCATCATAAAGTCCTATCAACATAAACTGGTGCTAGAAGAAGGGCATGAGCTCGTCCTCCCCTAAAAAATTTGATACTACACCTCCTAAGGGTTCCCCAAGCAGTAATTCTATGGACTAAGCTTTCCATAGGTTAGGGTTTTTTTCACCTTTACACTTCAAAATAATACTTTGGTTGACCCCCAACGTTGGAGAGTTTGCAGAACTCAGGCATCCCGTCCAAGGAAAAAGGACCTGCCAGAAAAGGTAGCCTTTGAATTATGTTTTGGGGCTCACAGCTTCTCAAAGTGCCTAGGTTACTCAGCTTGCCTTAGTGACCAATCCCCCTTTCAATCTTGCAACCCCAATGGCCGCATATTTCAATAATACTAGGTCTCCAATGGGACAGTTCCCTACCACTGTTAATGACCTTCCTCCACATCTGGAGAATATTTTTCCCAAGTACAAACATATAGGTCCCCAAACTACGGAAGACAATCTGCAAGCCTATAAGGATGTTATGAACTGACATCGCATCCAGCATGAGGATGTGGTAAGCATGATGTTCCCACTGTCTCTCAGGGAGAGTGAGTTGAACTGGTATTCAAACTTGCCTGCCAACTCCATCAATAGTTGGCATGATATGGAAGCCACCTCTCTGATGGTGTTTGGGGTTCATGTGGACCCGGCTTGGTCCCACAGTCAGTTCATTTCTATCAGGAAGGAACCCAATGAGCCTTTGGAAACCTTTAACCATCAGTTTTAGAGGGCCCTAAAATGGTGTACAAGACTCTTCATCCCATCTACCAAGGTAACTATTTATACTTACCTTAATGCCTTGGACCCCTTTGTTGCTACTCTTTTGTGGAGAACCGATGCCGCCAACAAAAGGGACACCTTGGCCAAGGTTTACAACCTCACCATGGAATTGTCTTGGAACTTGAGAAAAGCCCCCGGTGGTATTGGGCAGGGCTTGCCTTATAACATGCTTCCTAGAGGAACAACTTACTTGGGAGGGTATGATCCTAACTCGGCAATAGGTGCCCCAACGATGAATGCGGAGCCTTGGTATGTTTATCCCATTCCCCACTAAAATCCTCCAACCCCAGAGTACATGCCATGGGCACAATAGAAACCCCTAGTACCTCCACCTTCCAGAATACCCTTCTTCCTGGCATCTACGTCTAGAGGGTTATCTCCAGTGGCAGCGGGAACCACTGCACTTGCCCCACCACCCCATTCGTCACACTGTGACACCACTACCTAGTTGTCTGCTGAGGTTGAATCCCTCTGGCGATTGGTGTCCTCACTCACCATGGACATGGGATAGCTGAAGATGGTACCTTCCACATCTCATAGCACCAACCCCTCCCAGTGAAGGAAAATCTTTTTCAAACAGCGGAGTTCCAATAACTTTGGGCCTCAGAACCATTATAACAATGGTGGAAACAATAATGCTCGGCCCAACCAAAAATGGAACAACACACCTAACAATGGGGGTGTCCCCCTGAGTCATCCTAACACCCAAGGAGGTGCATGACCTATCCATTCCGCACAACTTTCCAAATTCCACCCCCTAACATCATGGTGTTGGATGCATGACACTGGCTTGCATTCCAAGGTAAACTGCACCACACTGGAAAATATCATCCAAATCTCCTAGTTTGATAGGCAGCAAAACATTGATCTTCCCCCTCTAGAATCTTCATCTAATCCCCACCACTCTGCTTTTGCCTATGAAACCATCTTCTTCAAAGAAGGCGAGGAAGACGGAGAAGAACCCGATTTAGAGGGGTTCTTCAATGACTCTATCTCAGCGTTTGCAGCTAACTCTTTTACCAACCCCAGAAATCCCTAAAACACCCAGAGTCAGTTAAACAAAGGTCCTTTGATAACATCGAATCCCCCAAAAATTGTGAATCTCCCACTAGACCTTCTCGTGAATGTCAACCCGCCCCCTCCAAAAGGGCCTACGCCAAATCACACGTAGGATTTTACGGGAAAATATTTGTGGGTTCCAAGGGGGAAATTTGATATCACAAAAGTGATGGAGAATACCACCACAACCATGACCATCATGGAATTATTTCTCAGTTGTCCCGAGAAGAGGAAGTCTCTCTTGCGGTATCTAGAGAACCTGGAATCGTGTAACCGCCCACCCAAATCCGTCACTTTTGATGATGCTAACGCGGTCATATTTTGGGGGAGTATAAAGGACCCCCTCTTTTTGCTCAATCTTAAAATTCATGGTAAGAGCTTAGATAAGTGCCTAGTAGATTTTGGATCTTCGGGTAATTTCATGTCCCTTTCCATTTGCAATAAGCTTGGATTGACCCCCACACCTTCCAAGGGTGCGGTGGTCCAACTGGGTAAAACCTTCATCAAAATGGTGGGTGAACTCAAAAATGTCTAGGTCCAGTTGGTACAAAATCCTTGAATATCCATCACCGTCGATATCCAAGTGCTTGACATCCCTAAAACCTATGGGCTGCTCCTAAGTTAGAATTTGTCCAAAGCCTTGAACAGATACATCTTTACCAAATTCTCCCACTTATGGCTCTCTTGGAGAGGAGAGGCCAACCAAATCAAAGTGGAAAGTGAACCCCAGATGAAACAAGCCCTCACCGATTATGGTCAAGTGAGAAAAATAGCGTTCATTGAGTTAGAGCCTGAGTTGTACAGAACCAAAGAGATTCTAACCTTGGACTTCATCCCAGGTGGAATGATACCCAATGAAGATCTCGTCATCACCCAGAGGATCCATGATCTCATTGTGAAACTAAAATAGGATGTGAAATCCCAGGGTGCAATGCAAATTTAACTTCCCTATTGTCCAACACTTGGTGTCAAGTCCACTATCAAGGCCATTCTAAATTGGAATGCGCACCATGTGTGAATGTTGATAAAGTTTGCCTTGAAGATTTCCAAGTAGGAAAACACAGGAGCCAGGCCCCATTTTATCACGATCTAACCACGAACATATCTGATGGACCATCTTCTAGGGAATATTTTGGTTCTTGTGTCTCCCCCATTGGATGACATGCCCAAACCTTGTACCCATTCTAAACCAGTCTCAATCACCACATCGCCTTTGCAACCCCACAATACTGACAACAACGTCCTCTGGATCCTTAAGTTTGATGAATCCAGATCCAAAAAAGGTTGCGGAGCTGGGGTATAACTGATCAACCCTCAAGGGAAGTCTTTCCTTGTGTCTTATCATGTACAATTTGATTGCACCAACAACGTCACCGAGTACAAGGCCTTGGTCCTCAGACTTTTGTTTGCAGTAAAGAAAGGAGTCATGTGCCTCCGGGAAATGGGTGACTCGGAACTTATATTCAAACAAGTTCAGAGCCAATAAAAATGCCATGATAAATGAATCGCAACCTATCACAATCGAGCATGGAGCTTAATAGAGGAATTTGATGCCTTTGGTATTGAGGTAATTCCTCAGAAATGGAACTTTGTTTTAGATTCCCTTGTCGTATCAGCCAGTACTCTCGAACCCATGGAAGGTTCTTGACTTTGGATATTTTTAGTGGAAATGGTGTCCACACCCTCCATACCCGATAACGTAACCCACCTTCAGGTCTTTGAAGATGACAGACATATTCTTTCCTTTATGGAAAACGTGGGTGTCTTTGAAGACTAGATCATGGAGGAAGAAGAAAACGATGATACTGGGAAAGGAGGAAGCGAGGATGGAATCCTTGATCTACCCACCAACACTATCCCAAAGGGGATGGTTTCCCTCAAATGAATATTTGACTCTGACCCTCGAGCCAAAGACAGGACATCCCAAACCCCCAAAGGGGGAAATATGAAAAGGTAAATATCAGGACAGACGTCGAAGAGAAGTTTGTTCATATTGGAACCTCTTTCTCTCCAGAGGAGAGAGAGAAGATTATCGCGTTCCTCTAAGAATATATTGATGTAATTGCATGGGGGTATGAAGATATTAAGACTTATGATACTTGTATTATGATACACACCATCCCCCTGAAAGAACCCAGTCAATCCCCTGATAGAACCCCTCATCTACCAGGAGGTTCAGAAGTTATTGGCCACTCGGATAATTTTTCCAATTCAACATACCACTTGGGTAGCCAATTTTGTCCCAGTCTAGAAAAAAAATGGGGAAATTAGACTATGTGTTGACTTCCAAAATTTGAATAAAGCCTCAAATAAATATAACCATCCTCTCCCCTCGTTAGATGAGGTGTTACAAATTGTCAATGGTTCCCAAATGATGTCCTTCCTAGATGGGTATTATGGGTATAACCAGGTCATGGTCAAATTTGAAGATAGAGTTAAAACAGAATTCCCCACCAAGTGGGGGATGTTTTCCTATAGAAAAATGCCCTTTGGGTTGATTAACGTTGGAGCTACATTCCAGAAAGACATGGACATCGCCTTTGAAGGCTTGGTTAATAAATGCATAATCATCTACATGGTTGATTTGACTGTTTTCTCCCGATAAAGGTGTGATCATTCGGCCTACCTCGCTAAGATCTGGGAATGGTGTCACCAGTTTGGTATATCCCTCAACCCTAAGAAATGCATATTTGGGGTAACCAAAGGAAAAATGTTGGGACATATTGTCTCCGAGATGGGTATATCCATCAACCCTAAGAGAGTTGAGGCACTACTAAAGTTGCAAAATCTGGGTAGTAAGAAGGAAATGCGGTCCTTCTTTGGGAAGATCAACTTCATCTAGTGTTTCATCACCGACTTCACTGAAGTTGTAAAACCTCTAAATGATTTGATGAAAAAGGCTACCAAAATTGAGTGGAGTCTGAAGGCAAAATAGGCCTTTGTCCAGATCAAGCAGGTTATCACGAAGGCCCCGTTCCTAGCCAGCCCAGACTATGCCCTCCCATTTCACGTATATTTTTTTGCCTCCACCCACGCTGCTACAGTTGTACTGACCTAGAAGGTCGAAGGGGAAGAATGAACCATCACTTTTATGAGCTCCCTCTTTAAAAATGTCAAGGTGTGATATTCACCTCTTGAAAATCAAATGTTCGCCCTTGTCCGGGCGGTCAAGAAATTTTGACACTACATTCTCCATAGCAAAGTGCACACCATCCTCCCTGACTAGGCTGTTAAGTATTTATTACTTCAGAGTGAGTTAGGTGAACACCACAGAAAATGGATGGCCATCCTCCAAGAATATGATCTCAAAATGCAACCTATGAAACTTGTTCGGGGACAAGGAATATGTAAGGTTTTGGCTGAGGTCAACTCGCATATTGAATGTCACACCTACACCGTGCAATCCATTACTCAAGATCCCTGGTATGCTGATGTAGTGTACCTTATATTGAATAAAAAGTGCCCCGAAGGGCTTATTCCTAGTAAACGTCGGGCTCTCTGGCTGAAAAGTGTGCATTTCATGATTAATAACGAGACCCTTTTTTGTAGGAATCGTGAAGGTGTCTACCTCTAGTGGCTTGACCGGGAGTAGGCCACGAAAATGATAGAATAATTCCATGATCATTTCAGGACTGTACACGGATCGGATGATGCCACCGCTCATCAAATCCTCTGAGTCAGGTGCTATTAGCCCCAAATTTCTAAATATGTCTACGTGCATGTGAGGAAGTGCCACACTTTTCAAACTACCACTTCATGAGAGAAGAACCCAGCAACGCCTCTCCAGCCTATTTTTGAGGCAAGACCTTCACCTAATGGGCATTCGACTTTATCAGGGAAATAAACCCCAACTCATCTGCTAGTCACCAATACATCTTAACTGCCATAGACTATTGCACTAGGTGGACTGAGACTATACCATGCAAAAATAGCATGGCAGATGCGGTAATCCGCTTCATTGAAGAAAATATTTTCACAAGGTTCGAGATGCCTTTCGCCCTGTTGTGCAACAATGGACCGGCATTTTTCTCTACTCAATTGTTGGAGTGGGCCTATGATAGAAACGTTACCGTTAATTTTTCTAGTAATTACTATCCTTAGGGTTATGGGGTAGCAGAATTGACTAACAAGAACCTTTTGGAGGTGATAAAATACCTTCTTGAAAGGAATCCCCAAGATTGGCACCAGAAACTAAGGCTTTCCTTTTGGGCAGACCGCATCAGAATAAAGGTCACTCTGGGGACTTCCCTGTTTCATCTAGTTTACAGCTTAAACTCGGTATTCCCAGTGAACCCACAGATTCTGGTCCTACAGTTCATGTAGGAATTCAACGACCGGGATAGCATTGTTGAGGTACGCCTCCTAAATCTGATACAACTAGAGGAACAGTGAGATCGTGTGTTAGAACACTTCACGAAACATCAAGTTGTGGTCAAATGTCGGTTTGACAAAAGAGCCCAATACAAGGATTTTCAGACTTCAGACCTGGTCCTCTTGTGGGACAAGGCTCGGGAGAAGAAAGGCAAGTATAGAAAACTCCAGAGGCTCTGGCTCAAGCCATATCAAATATATGAAATCTCTGGAGATAACACATATCGCTTCAGTTCCTTAACCGGAGAAGTTTCTTTGCCCGTCAATGGACAGTTCCTCAAACATTACTTTGAGTAAGGCAAAAGAATGAATTCTCTCCCTGCGGGAGATGTATCATATGTACATACCATTTTTAAATATCCCTTGCCTATTTTGGTTCGGCACGCCCTTCCTTGTAAATAGTTTTGGGGCCTTGCCCTCATTTTGTCCTTTTTGTTTCATTTCATTTGGTCTTTTCTCCTTTGTCTTATTTCTTTTTTGGGTCTCGGTGTTTTTTCATCTTTTGTTAGGCTGGTATGATTTGCATAAAAAACTCACAAGCTGAGAGATCTTCCTCGTGCATTTTGGTGATCTAGAACTATGTGTTGGACAAAGGTTGGTCTTATCCTCATTCGGGAAACTCTTAAAGCGAGGCTCAAGGTGACGAATACTCTTTACTAGGTCCAGGTATTGATATTTTCTCCTTAGAAGAACAAAGGTTGACCGATATTTTGAAAAGAGAAAGAACTTGAAATTAAAAGACAAAGGGTCAAAAAGGGATAGATCAATCACACTCTCTGCGAGAGGTGCCTAAAATTGTTATTTTTTTTAAGTAATTTAAGAACATCTTCCGGGCTGGATCTTTCTTCCCCACTCAGTAATCAAAAGGATGACAAGGTGAAATAAGTACCACCACAGTAATAAGATAAGCTTGAGGACCCTGATGAAAGAAGTACCGCCTACCCATCTTAAAAAAAAGGGGGGGATTTGAGAGGACAGAAGATCCAGAACCTCAGATTGAATGGCTCTCATCAGGCACAGTCTCTACTATGTTAGTGCGGCTTCTCTATCTTTCTCTGGCTATGATCTACTTTCCCTATTTTTCAGACCTAACCCATATAACTTGGGAAAATGTCAGCATCGGGATTACAGTAATTTTTCTCGGTCCCCAGATTCATGCCTTGACATTGCATCCCCAATGATGGTAAGATCATCATTATTTCAACCAGAATTCTAGAAGTTCTCAAATACACGAGGCATTTGTCCCAGTGAGTCACCATTTTTTATGCCCTGCATACTTGTCCCTACATTTTGTGTGCAAAATGTTAGGTCCCCTTTTTTGCTTTGGCTTTGTTTTTGCTTCTTCCTTCTTCGGGCTTTCGCCCTTGCTTGGTCTTTGTCTTTCTCTTGTGTCCTTCATTTTCTCTAGGATCTGGATTGCAGAGTGTCATTCCCAAAACCAATGGTTTCAGACTTTTGGGACCCGGCAATCGTCCCTCTTTATTTCAAAGATGAAGGATTGCTAGGTGCTCTTAGGTCTGGACTCCAGTTGCCAGCGTGTTTCTCGAAGTAATTTTGGTAAATAATGTGCTCTTCTAGGTATTATTTAAGGCCTTTTACCTTGTCACTTTTACACTTACCACAAATTAATTACCTTCTGGAAAATTATCTTGAGAGCGAAGCAATTTGTTTTCTGAACTGAGACGTTTGGGCTAGAAGGTGCAGAGGTGTGTTCGATGATTCTGGTGGAGCGTTTGAGTGACAAAGTGAGGTTGTTGATAGTGCCCCCTTTCAGCATTTCAAGTTTTAGGTAGGCTCTTGGGTTTCGTTGCTTTTGTTGCATTTGTTTTCTTTCCTCTCTCTACATTGTTTTCTTTCTATTCCATTGGTTCTTGTTTTGTCCTTGTTCCCTTTTAGCTTATGTCTATTAGTTTTTGTTCCTGTTCTTCATCGTCTGTTTGTTTTTTCTTGGTTTTTCATGTTTTATGGGCATTCTTTTTCCCTCGTCATTCAATTCATGTCTTTCATTTGGCATGTCGCTTTCCCTAAACCTGGTGCATCTCTTTTCCCTTCATAGTCATCTGAATCGAAGGTGAGACATGTATTCCCTGGGTTGTAAATTTTCTATAAATGTTTTTTGCATTTAGCTCTATAGTCTATAAATTTTGTAGACATGGGTCCTTGGAGCATGGTATCTCCTTGTAAATACTTGGTCGTGTCTTGTAGGTTAGATTTAAGCTATGTAAATTTCTTGGCACTCTGCACGCTATTGGTAGTCTCAGTTGGTTGTACATTTTATGAGTCTATAAAATTTTGTTTTCCTGTGCTAAGGAGGTGTTGCATCTCTGAGAGCCTTGCCTAGTTCAGGTCCTATGGAGGTAGTTCCTAAGGACCCTTTTTCATTCTAAATTATTTATGAGGTCTCAGAACTAGGTCCACCCAATAAGTGAGTTTTCCATTCTGGTTGGTGCAACTTTGGGCGTCGAGGTGATGGGTATGTCAGTTGCAGAGGCTAGCTCACTAGCAGATCGTTAATATTTCTCTCTCCTCTGTCCTTTCCATCTTAATGGTGGAATTAGTTCCCATGAATGATCATATACAATTTTTCCCAAGTGGCATTCATGCCACTCACGCCAGAACAGTTTTCTATTAAATGTCATTACTTAGCCGAGTGGGCATGCGCGTGTTAGAGTATGTAAGAAAGGCCACCTATATTATCACTGACGATTGTTGTCTTTTAAAGTTAATGTCAAGTGTGTCGGTAAACCTGGACATATTCACTCCATTAAACCTTTTCGGTCATCCTTCCTGGTCTTTTGTGCGCAAGGAAATTTTCATGTGTGAAAATTGCATGCAATCTTTAGACATATGATTCCTTTTAAGATGCTTTAACATTTTTTCTATTTCAGGTGGAAAAGTGAAATCACATCTGAGACCTCCAAAACCTGGAATATTTTAATGTTTATGTATTAATGCTTTTCCAGTTTGCAGGTACAGGGTAAAGAAATAAATAAATGGCTTCATAATCCTCACCTCCTAGGAGCCCTGAACTCCTGAATGCCCCTACGGGTACTAGCAAGAAGAACAAAGTGGAATGGGTATTGGCAAGGCTCCCGTTAATCCAGAAATATAATAAAGGTGGGACAATTCTGAGGTCCTGAATTGAGTCTACACTTAAAGAGATCACCGACACAAATGTCCATACCTAGGCCGAATTGAAGGGCCTCATTCAAGAAATTCACCAACTACGATGGGCCAATAACTCTATCTCAGTTAAATTAGCGGCATCTAGTATCATTCAAGCAGTTGGTTTTCTGTGCTTAGTGCAAGCGCCAGAGATAATTTTTCTCTTGGACAAGTGTTACAATACAAGTAGTTTGGTTATTGTGTTGGTTTCTCCCAACCCCCTTGGTTACCCAGTTCCCATCATCTCTTTGGACCGTGATGCCACCACCATAGGGTGGCACATCCCGCACTTCTCGAATGCTACTATTATCACCAAGGTCGCTTCGCTCAAGCAATTTGAGGGAGCAGTTGATCTAGCCCAGTGTCACCTCAACACCGAATGGCTAAAATGCCCATGTCGGGATTTCAAGAAAATGCGGATGGATATCCCTCACTGCAACTTCATGGAGCCCATCCAAATAGGAATAATATTTTTATGCAAGATTATTGGGGAGCCCCATGCTTGGGAATTCTCCTCTTGGATGTACTAATTTTTATATGGTATGACCACCAACAAGCCACGCTTTGACTGGTCTGGCATCATCGTCAAGCATGTAGATATCTAGATGAGGAAGGTCGAGGCGTAACAGAAATTCTATACGACCTCCTACATCCTCTGGCCACTCGCCCGACAGAATCTAGGAATCCGAGGTTTAATAATAGTTGGTTTCCTCAGGGATGGAGCTATTCAGGCCACCCCATGGGACTATTTCCCCCAGATTCAATGGGATCAGAGAATGCATTAATGGGGGCGTATGGCCTAAGTCTCCTAGAGAGCACCATAACATCTTTAACAAGGTAAACTGAATAAGTCTTTTGTACTCTTAACCGATTATATTACTCCTAACGGGGTAAGCTACCAAAACTAGCTAAATTGTATCTCTAATCGAGCAACCTTTATATTGCAATAGTGAAGGATTGTGAGTGTCATCCCCGCCGCATTTTTTTTTTCTAAAAAAGGATTTCTGCGTGACCAAAATATTGGTGTTATGTGTTGTTGATTTAATGATGTGAATTATTTACTTTATGTTCATTTTATGCATTAAATTCAACTCGGTAATTGATCAGTGTGTATGGTTAAAATTTTTAAGGGTACCGATTCACCCCTACTCTCTTAGTACATAGCTTTCCTAATTTATTCCAACAATTCCAATAAGATGTAGGTGAAATAAATACGAAATATTTTCACAATATCACAAAATAGAGAAGATGCATTAACAAAATTGGTAATTGGAAACTAGCAATGGTGTTATCACAAAATATCCCAAGATAATCAAAGATAGAATTGTTGTCTTCTATTCAAATCTATTGATTATAGAAGTCATCCCTAGGATATCATATCAAAAGGAGATACTTCATCCTATCTCAAAGATCATAAATGAGGATCGGAATAGAATGCTTAACGCATAATTCACTATGAAAAATGTTGAATTAGGTATCAGCAAGTTGAATTTTGATAAGGCCCTAGGGTTAGATGGGTTCTCAAGTGCCTTCTTCCAGATTGTTGAAAGATAGTTCTCGTGGAGCTTGTTGAAGCTATTGAGGCAGCCAAAAATTTGGGCAGACTTCTCAAAGAGATAAACAACACTTTCTTAACCATCATCCCCAAGAAAGAAAAGGCCACAAAGGTGAAGGATTTTAGGCCCATCTCATTGTGCAACATGGGTAATAAAATCATGATTAAGGTAATGGAAAATAGACTCAAAAAATTTCTCTCATTTATAATACCCTCTAAGTAGACAGTTTTCATACCAAGAAGACCTATCATTGACGAGGTTATCATATCTCAAGAGATTATCCATTCCTTGCAAGAAAATAAGGATCTCGGTATGTTGATCAAGTTGGGAATCAAGAAAGCCTATAACAAAGTCGATTGGAACCCAAGACTTTAAGTTCTTTTGAATGGATCTCTGGAGGGTTTCTTTGAGATATCCTGGGGGCTCGGACAAGAGGACCCTCTATCTCATTTTATGTTCATCACTATGGTCGAAGGCCTTGGTAGATCAATTAAGAGGGATACAAACTCAAGCTTGATCAGAGGCATACAAGTCACTAGTAATATAAATGTTACACATCAGCAATTTGTTGATGAAACGATGCTATTTGGAAGAGCCAAAAGAAAGGAGGTCAGAAAATGTATTGAGACTATCTCACAATATGAAAAAGCATTACGCCAAGAGGTGAACCACACTAAGTTTGAGGTCTTCTTCATAAATGAACAACTAAGAGAGGTAGTTGAAATTATTAGAATACTTAACTATAGAAAGGGCTCACTCCCTTGTACTTATTCAGGACTTCCCCTGGATAAAGTATTAAGAAATGTGAAGTTGTGAGATCCTTTGAAAGACAACATGGAAAAGAAGATGAGTTCTTGGAAGGCTAAGTGCCTCTTTTAGGAAGGCATAATTATGAAGTTAAAATGGTCATATCAAATTTACCCAGATATTACTTGTCCTATCTTGCACTTTCAGCTAGTGTCAATAAGGTCGTCATTCAAAGAATGAGGTAGTTCTTTTGCAAAGGCCTTTTGGAGAAGGATAAAGCAGCACTCATATCTTGGGAAAAAATCTGCAAGATAAAAGATCTTGGGGGAGTTGACTACAGTGATGGTTAGGATATTGTTAGAAATAGCAATCCCCTTAGGGGGTCGAGGGTCTAGAACTTCATGTTGAATTGCAAGCCTACCATCCTCAATCACCTCTCATGGGATGTTCATGATGGTGGCAATGCCCTTTTTTGGGAAGATTCTTGGTGTGGTTATCCAAGCATTGGTATCCTGATCCATATAGAGACAACAAAGGAATACCTCAAAGAAAATTGGAGCTTAAAAGTCAGAGACTATATTACCCCCTTTCAAAACAATGTTGTCATAGACTATAAGTGGAAAGTCTTCAAACCCCTGCTTCTACCTACACAATAAATTGAACTACATTTTCAGCACACATTTTTGGCAAGGGCCATCTTAAGAAGAGGATATCAAGCAACTTAAGAGCATGATGGAAAAGATGTTAGTGTATGCACCCTAAAATGGTCGCCTAGACTATGGGCCCCATTTATCATTTCTTCAATTTATCAATTTCCTGAATCAATGCTTTGCGACATTTTCAATTTAAATCAATTTCCTTGATCAAATCATAATTAATTCAATTATTTCAATATTTTCTAAGGTTTGATCATTTTTATTTAATTAAAAGATTTAATCTCCCTTTTAATTAAATAAAATTCATCTTATTTAATTAAATTAAATTTCTCCCTTTTAATTAAATAAAATTTATCTTATTTAATTAAATCAAATTCCTCCCATTTAATTAAATAAAATTCTTCTAATTTATTTAATTAAAAGAAAACCCCTCTTTTAATTAAATAAATAAAAATCTCCACTTAAAGCTCTTCTTGATGAAAAAGGAAATAAATTAAATAAAAATCTATTTTTCTTCACATCTTCCTAAGTGGTGGGCTTTTTGCCTCTTAATCATAGCCTTTGATTTTTTGTCTCTTAATCTCTACCGTCCATTGCTCTTTAAAAGGAAACCTCTCTTTCTCATTCTCATATAGAATTTTTAGGTATTGTTATGCTGCAGGTTTGGAGAGCAATTTTGGAGGAGAATTTGAGCACTTTGGCTTGGATATTGCAACTTATTTATCTTCTTGTCTTCTTCTTCTTGCATCCATGGCTATTCATGTAGATTAGATTCATGTTTCCTTTCATAGATTAATCTTGCATTTGTATTTATTTTTATAGAATAATCATGCATTATTATCATTTAGATTAATTTCCTTTCATGCATTGCAATCATATAGAATAGTTGTCATTTTCATGCATTGAATCTCTCATTTCATGGTGTACTTGCATAGGCACAACTAGGTCAATCTGAGGGCCTTCA
>MU225743.1:394899-413285 GCA_018584345.1 Thuja plicata | reverse complement strand
TGCAATCATATAGAATAGTTGTCATTTTCATGCATTGAATCTCTCATTTCATGGTGTACTTGCATAGGCACAACTAGGTCAATCTGAGGGCCTTCATCACACACCTTTGCACTCCATGACTAGGGAGTTATGAGTCGATATTTGAGGCCTCATTCTTGAGCAACCTTGAATGGAATGACCCATAGAAGAGTGACACATTTTCATCACACATTTTTGGCGCCCACCGTGGGGCATGATGCTCCTAATTTTCCTTCATTTTATTCAGATTTTCAAATTTTCTAATCTTTACATGGTTATTTTATTGGAGTTTTCCAAGTCTAACCCTTGTGCAGGATGAGTTGAAGACAAAACCTAGGGTTTTTTAAAAGATTTGATCATATCTCCCAAACGACTTGGAGTTTTGTTCTGAAATGTTTTTTGCAGGTTGGAATTGGGTCACAGGTGTCTTAGTTTGAAAATCAGATTTTTTGAATTTTTCCGCGATTTATAATTTTTTTATGTTTTTTCATGAAAATTCATTTCTGGTCACAAATCAGCAAATTTTTTGGAAAATTTTACATTTCTTGAAATCTCTTGGAATTATACACGAGGTATGGTCTCTGTGTTTTTTGTTTTGATGACAAATAATGGCTTAAAAATCTGATCTTTAAAAACTGGTCTATTTTGATAAATAGGGTCCCTAGGGCACAAATCAAAAAATATTGCTTAAAATATATACATTTTTTGAAAGCTCTCTATTTTTTAACAGGGGTCTTTTCTTTGCATTTCTATTGTTAGGGCCTAAATCATAGCAAACAAATCAGATCTTGTTGACTAGGTCAAAAATCAAAATTAAAAAAGGGCATTTAATGATTAGCTTGCACTTATTTTTCACATGGTTCAATGCATGATGTGAGTTGTCATTTGGATTATTTGATGGTTATTATTGCTCATAAAAATTGATTTTCAGATCTAACCCTAGGGTTTGCATAAGTTGAATATACATTGCATATCTTGTTTGCTTGTTTGTGTGTCTTGCTTGTTGGAGAGTTCGTGGGGATTGTTTGGACTTGCGTGGATAAATAAAAAACGCTCGCGTTGCTTTGGATTTTAGGTATTTTGTTGCATCTCTATAATATTTGGATTTCAAAAATAATAATGAATATCTCATGTGTTTAGCTTGAGTGTTTTCTTGCTTTCATAGATCACATTTCCAATTGGTGCTCTAAAAATGGACCTAGATTTGTTTTATTGCATATATGTTTCATATAGTAATTAGGCCCTATGAACACTATTTGTGGCGATCTTGAGAGAGTGGGCTTCATTCTCTTGTCTTACATGTGAAGCTCTTCTTGACGATAGATCCCCTTGTAGGTATGGAAGGATTTGTCATTACTTCAAACTTGGTTTAGTCTTCAACTTTGATTGGTACTTTCTCTCTTGAGATTGGTGGTCATTTTTGTTGATTTATCTTGGGTGAGGTGATTTCAAGCTAGTGGGTCAATTAATCTTGTTTTCTATGTTTGGGTGAGGTGAAGAGGCTAGAGGATTATGCTCTTTTCCCTTTTAGGAGAATCAGAAACTTGGAACCCTTGAATCCAAACCAAGTCCCCATGTGGTTCATATTGTGAATCTTCCTTGTTAGAGAGGGTTAACCATAGTGGACACTCCCTTTATTGGGTAAACCATGTGGATGGAACCTCAAGCAGTAATAGCCATTTTCTCCATGGTAGCAACAACCGCTATATAAATGTCCTTGTGGAAGAAATCTCCATGGGTGTAGTTTCTTGTGGGTTGTCAGATCTCCTCAGCAGCTCTTGATTGATTAAATTCTCAGACTATGTCAAAACCTCGGTGCGCCAGGATTGAATTTCACCCAATTGAGATTGAAAAATTTGCAGAGTCAAACCATTACTACGAACCATAGTGCAACCAACTTTTTCTTTTCTAGGACTATGTGCGTGATTGAAAAACATTTTGAGAACATACACAAGTAGCATTATTAGGGAGTAGAAATACTATGACACTATCCATGTTCATGTGCAAGGTTGCTTTGTCCCTTGCTCATTGTTTGAAGACATTTGTTTGAACTCCCTGATTTTTGTCTTGCGTGCCTGATTGATGATAAAAATTTGTTAATGCATCTAGTTGGTTAATTAAAACGAACAAATCTGAGTTCCTGAGTGATAAAAACTTCAATAGATCTCCCCAAAAGTGCTATGACATGTTTCTCAACATCCAAATGAACGTAAATGGTATCAATTTGCACAAAATGACTCTTGGTCTTCTTTCTTCCACATCTCTCATGTCTTTCTAGTCTCCCATTTCCATCATTTCTCTTCTTCCTTCATGCTTCTTCCTCTTCTTCTTAAGATCTTCACGTATTCTTGTTTCCTTTCCTCTTATTATCTAGTCTACCTTCTTCTATTCCATCTCTTCTGTCACTCCTATGCTTGATTCCTCCTCTTCTAGAACCATGAATTCCAAATATCTTGTTATGGAACCTCTCTTGAGAATAGATGATCTTGAACTTGTTGCTCAATTCGAAGAGTGGTGTTTCTCTAAAAATCGCATGGGTGATAAATTGAGGACAGAAATACAAAAAACAATTGATTGAATCAAACACCTTTTCTAGGATCATATATAAGATCTTGTCACAACTTTCTCCTTCTTCTAAACATATTTCATCTTCTAAATCTTCTCATCTTTCCTCATCATCCAAGTCTTCTTCCTCTACTAGGTCTTCACTTTCCTCTTCTTCACAATATCATTCTTCTTCTACTTCTCCCAAGAATCATACTTCTCTTTTCAAGACATACCATAATGAGCAACGTAACAATCCTTGTGATACCTCTTCCACAAAGAATGACACCCCCATCTTTGATGACTCTGATGATCCCATTTATTATGACTCTGATGACTATGATGATGGAAAATATAGCGATACCTATGACACCTCTGTTCCTAAGAGTCCTCCTCGTTGTGTGCTTGTTCTTACTGGTAATGGGTGTTCCCATTTGAGAGATTGTGATGGTGATCCATATGATTCTGATTTTGAAAGAGACTTTGATGATTTTTGTGAACAATACCTCTTTGATGCTTCTATTGAGGAAGAGAAATTTCACCGCACTAATTTTAAACGGAAATATCATAAGAGTTTCTCCTCTAAGTATTATCATGCTGAAAATGAAGATTGCACTCTCAAGAAAGATCATGTTAATGATGAACCGTTGTTTTGTGATGATTCCCTTCCATCCTCTACTTCCTCCAATACTCATACATGTCCTAAATTTGCCAAATCTTCCACAAATCCTTCATCTGATAGAAGTCCTAATGCTTTTCATGCGGTTCCCTATAGTTACCCTCAAGGGCTACCTCTTAAAGAAACTCAAGCTAACCTTCACTTGGCTGCAAATACTTTCAATAATGCTAAAACTAAAGAGCCTAAGCCTTTATATGCTATAATGCCTACTTCAGCTAATCCTTCCCCATCTCTTCCCAAGTCTCCCATAAAATTCTAACATGCTTCCTTGTCCTTAGAAGTGGCTCCATGTTAAGAAGACTCTAAAAATGATAAAGAAAAGAACATAAAGAAAGATCAAGATCAAGAAACCTCCATGTCATCCAATCCTTTTCATGATGTCTCTTATCCATTTCATGGTTCTTTTGATCCCGCAAGCCCTTTCTCATTCATTCCACCATGTCTTAAGTCTTCTCCTAAGCAAGATCAAGTTACTACTTACACTGTTGAGCTTATTGACAATCAAAATAACCTTACCCCACTTACGCTTTCCAAAGATGATACTTCCATTAAGGTTATTAAAAATGGTGTTGTTACTTCCAATATTAAGCCTATTAAAAATCAAGAGGAACATTACGTGCTTACGCTATCCAAAGATCCTTGTCAAGATCAAAGTCTTCTGTCTTCTTGTTCTACCACTCCATGTTCGCTTCCACTTTCTACTCTTCCTAAGTATTTTCAAGCTTCAAACAATCCTATCAAAGAAGGTGCTCCTATTCAATATGTTCACAATCCTATTGAAAATCCCAATGCTAACTCTAAGGATATTGATGTCCTTGGTTGTCATATACATGTCGATGAACTTATTGATTATCCTTTTGCGTCTTCCACATCCATCCTTGGACCTCCTCCACCAATACTAAGGGCTTCACGTCTTCCTTCCATCTTGGGTCCTTATGTCCCTTCACTTTCCCCTCCTCACTCTCCTAATTCTTCATCCATCTTGGTTCATTACGTCCCTCCATCTCCTATCTTTCCTCAAGATCACCATAGATGCATACCCTTGAATCCTTTTCATCCATCCACCCATATAAACCAGTCATATTCTTCTTCTTCCTCCACAAGTCCCAAGTCTTTTGGAAGAAACTTGAATATTCAATACAAGAAAAAGAAGCAATACAAGAATCCATCTAAAAATAAGATCACCATGTCTCCTCTAATCGACATGGGGGCATAAAGTCAAAAGAGATATCTAAGAAGAAAACTACAAGACAAGTATGGGTTTCAAAATCCATCATTGAAGATATCCTCTCTAAATCATCAAAAAGAAATGAAAAGCCTACGGCTATATGGATTCCAAAGTCTCTCTTGAAAGAGTCTCATGTTGAGCAACAAGTGAAGTTGACATTCAAGCTTCCAAAAGCTTCCACTTCATCTTCTTCCAAAAATATTCTTTCATTCCATGCGCCTAAACTGCAACCTCTGTTATCCATTCACCATATTCCTTCATGTATTCCTTCATTCACATTTCCTCCATCCTCTCGCCACCCTTCAAGGTGTGTATTGATGTTGATCTTGCCTTCCTTTCCGTCTACCCTTTCACAATCCTTCCATTCACTATCCTTCTACCTTCTATCATTTTTCCTCATTTGTCTATTCCTCCTATCTTCCAACCTCACTCACTTTGCATAAAACCTTATCCTCCATTTTTATTTTTCATCTTTCTTTCCCTATCAGCATCTTTGAGCATATCGTGGCATATCATGGTTTATCCTTTCAAGTAGCATTATCTAAAAAGCTTGCTTTCTTCCAAAAAATTTAAAAAATTCAAAATAAATAAAAAAAATTAAAGAGAAATAATTTTGTCCTATGGTGAAAACCACTCCCTTGTAGCGCCTTGGATAGGTACCGTGATGAAAACCTGGAAATCAAGCATCATGCGTAGTTCTTCTACATCTTTCATCCATTCTGTATTCTCTCTTTGATCTTGACAATGTTGATCTATACACGAGCATTTGGGCAATCTTGTGAGCTATCTTACGATTACCTTGCTTTCATTCCTTTCATGTTTAGCCTTCATTTTTTCCTATCGCTATCCTTTTCCCCTTTGGTCTTGATCTAATAATAATAAAAATAAAGAGTAAAATACGGTGCTATGAAGCCTCTTGACATGTCTACTCCTTTGGACTGCATCCTTTCATGCTCTTGCATTACTATTTTGTGACTTATCATATGTTGGCCTTTCATTGCTTGTCTAAATGCGCTTTACATGATGTTTATTTCTTTTCCCTAGCTTGGGTACTCTTGAGGAGTTTTCCTTTGAGGATTTCTTCCCTTCATTCTCATGTCTTCCATCTCTTCCACCAGCTTGCTAATCTCTCATATCCTCCACCTTGCTAAACATTGGGACTACGCAGTGTGATCTTGCTTGGGAGTTTGATGCCCATTCTGTCTGGGGGCATCCTTTGTACATAATTATTGACCCTGCAAAAAAATCCAAAAAATGATATATTGTCAAAAATTCTGAAAATCGAAAAATGTCCTGAAAAAATGATCATCTTAGTGAAAACCTAGCAATAGGCGCTTTAATGTATCTCCAAAAAAATTATATATTCCAAAAATTTAAAAAAATTTAAAAAAATTCAAAAAATTTAAAAAAATATGAAAAAGTGCCTTGGTGAAAACCTGGAAATAGGCGCCTTGGTAGCAAAAATTCAAAAAAATTATAAAAAGTCCTAAAAAAAAAGAAGA
This sequence comes from Thuja plicata, assembly GCA_018584345.1. Classification (NCBI taxonomy): domain Eukaryota; kingdom Viridiplantae; phylum Streptophyta; class Pinopsida; order Cupressales; family Cupressaceae; genus Thuja; species Thuja plicata. Next base: position 407,314 of record MU225743.1, on the reverse strand, counting down.
AAAAAGTGAAAAAAAAAATGACAGAGAAAAAAATTTTAATAAAATCCAAGTGGTGAAAACCTGGAAACGGACGCTACTTGAGGCCTTTGCACCCCTGTTTCTTAGCGTGTGTCCGCGACACTTAGCCTTTCTCCATCATACCTTGTCCTTGTGGCCTTGGTTTGAAATTGGTCTTTGTCTTTGTCTAGGGGGCATCACTATGTTAGCTTTGGTCTCTTGGATGCGTTAGTCTTTAGGAAATCTCACAAATGGTATTTTTCAACACCACCTCCACTGTATATTTCAATACAACCCTTGACATTGAGTGTTTTTCAACACTTATCGGTTTGGTCTTACCCTGTTTTGTCACATGGTCTTACCTGCTTGCAAGCATTCGATCCTTATCCTCGGAACTCAGTATCAGTTAACACACTTAAATTTTTAAACACAACACTTAATGCTTGAGCTATGTCATGATCTTTTCTTTGTGTGCTGACTGTTATTGATTTTTGTTGAGTGTCCTTGTCTAATAAGTCTCTCCGGGATGCATAGCTAGAGGACTTGGGGCATGGAACATGTTTTTATTTGCTTCCTGCTTTATGCTTCACTATTTTTGCACAACCATTCTGCTGGTCATCCTGGCCTCTATGCCTTGACGCGAGCATGGTTTTGCTATATTAAATTGGGTAAGCTAACATCATAGTCATCTTGACCTTTATGTCTTTGATGCTTATGTTAAAATATTTCCACATTTCAAACCGATATAAATCGCATTCATATCTTCATAGTTGCGCTTGTGACTAGTGATGATTGTGTGATTTTCCTATGTCCGTTAATAATGGTCCAATGATGAAAATAAGTTCCTTAACATCCTCTAATGAATGATGAACACAAAGTCCTATGTTACAGTTTCTCTATTGCAAGTACACCTTTGCATTTTCACGTAGCTTGCATTGTTGGACCTCATGTTAGTTTGCATTTTTAGGCTGCATTATGAGTTTGTGAGGGTTTTCCTTCATCTTTCTTGTGGACTTTTAATCAACTGTGATCGTGTTCTGATCTTCATTTCCTTATCTTCTTTCGTGATCTCAATCAAAATTTTCTATCTTACACAGTTGATTGATTTTGGGGCATTCTCTTTCTTAAGGCAAATTCTCTTTTTTTTCTCCATTTCTTTCCACCTCTTCCAAACTTCTACCTTCAATTCGATTTCACCCCACTTATTTTCTTCTAATTCAGCCTTGGGGCATAATATTTTGTGCTTTATGATCTACCTTGGTTCTGTGATCCTTATATCTTTCATCTTACGTCAAGAACCTAATCTTTAGTTCGATTTGATCAAATTTATCAATTTGTTGTTTCTCCTCTATCTCATTTCGATTTTGATCACGAGGGGGCAGTACCTATCAAACTGCAATCCTTGATTTAGCTTTATCAATCCTATCATTGCTCTACTTGGGGCAACCTTGCTTGAGATTCTTATCTCAGACATGTCAATTACTTATTAACAACGGTGTTGGCCTTGTCTTTTTCAATCTGCTTATCTTTGTTCTGATGTCAATTACTTATTTACAACGGTGTTGATGTCTATGTTGTTTTGTAATCCCAAATCGATCTCACACTTCAACTGCATTCTTTGACTACATGTGTTCCCAGAATGATCACACATTAGTCAAAGAGGGGTAAATGTATGCACCCTAAAATGGTCGCCTAGACTATGGGTCCCATTTATCATTTCTTCAATTTATCAATTTCCTAAATCAATGTTTTGCAACATTTTCAATTTAAATCAATTTATTTGATCAAATCATAATTAATTCAATTATTTCAATATTTCCTAAGGTTTGATCATTTTTATTTAATTAAAAGATTTAATCTCCCTTTTAATTAAATAAAAATTCATCTTATTTAATTAAATTAAATTTCTCCCTTTTAATTAAATAAAATTCATCTTATTTAATTAAATTAAATTCCTCCCATTTAATTAAATAAAATTCTTCTAATTTATTTAATTAAAAGAAAACCCCTCTTTTAATTAAATAAATAAAAATCCCCACTTAAAGCTCTTCTTTTGATGAAAAAGGAAATAAATTAAATAAAAATCCCTGCTTCTAAGTGGAAAGTCTTCAAACCCCTGCTTCTACCTGCACAATAAATTGGACTACATTTTCAACACATATTTTTGGCAAGGGCCATCTCAAGAAGAGGAGATCAAGCAACTTAAGAGCATGATGGAAAAGATGTTAGCACCCAAGAATTCATTCTCACTTGATTCAATTTGTCCTAATCCTTTTGACAAAAGTGTTAACATGAAAGACTTTCCTAGAAAGGTTGAGATCCCTCAATATGACAATTATGATGGGAATGGAGATCCACATGATCATGTGCGCCAATTTTATACCACAAGTTTTGAGTTCCATCAAGATGACTCGTACCTTATGAGGTTGTTCTCAAGGAGTCTTAAGGGTCAAGTGATGGAATGGTTCACCAACATAACTCCTCCCGTTAAGACTTTCAAAGAGCTTGTCCACAAATTTGTTCAACACTTTGCATACAAACTTTCAAGATCTATCACCATGTTGGACTTATGCAACTTGAAGAAAAATCAAGGGGAATCCTTTGTCACTTTCTTGCAAAGGTGGAGACGACAATGCTCTCGCTACTCTAGAACCATTCCTAAAAATGAGAAGATTGACATCCTTGTTAGCAACTTGGTTCCCAAAATGTGGTATGAAGTTAGGAAGATGGTTTTTGATTCCTTTGACACCATGGTTGAAACCGCATGTAGGGTTGAGGATGTTTTGAAAGAACAAGGAATTTTGACCAAACATGGAAACAATAGCAACAATGGTCAAAACAATAACAACTCTAACAAGGATAAAGGGAAAAACCCACACTGGAATAGGAACAAACAAGTGGTTAATGATGGAGTTGTGGACTCCTCCCAACCCAAAGATCAAATTGTGCTCCACTTGTCTAGTGTTTTTCAAGCCATGAAGCTCAATGCATCTAATCAACAAGAGAGCAAGCTGAGATACCAAGATAGGCCTAAGAAAGAAAGACGTCAAATTTCAAAACTTGGTGACTCATATGAGGATGTCTTGAAAACACTCATTTCCAACAACCTTGCACATCCTCAAGATCCCATGAAACATTATATACCTGATGTTAAGCCACATTGGTGGGATGAGAAAGCCTTTTGCAAGTTTCACAATGGTATTGGACATGACATTGAAAACTGCTGGAAACTCAAGCATATTATTCAAGATCTCATTGAGAGTGGAAAACTTAAGATAGATGGATTGAACACCAACGCCGATCATAAGGCATTCAAAGAACCATTGCCCAAGTATGAAAAGGGGGAAACCTCTAAAGCTAAGAATGGAAAAGCTGAGATCAATGACACTTACACAGATGCGGATAATAATATCAACATGCTTGAATTTGTACACGAAAATGTCAATATGATGAGGGGTAAATATCCCTATGCTTATGATCTAGATGTGGACTCTCCTCCTATCTTTGATGAAGAACCCGTCGTGGTGCTAAGGGATCCTAACTCTAGAGTGTCATCGCAAGCCCTCAATAATGTCACATGAAGTCAAGGTCCTGTTGTCATTAGAGGACCCAATTTGAGTCAATCAAGTAAACCTAAGAAAGTGGCATCCAAGAATGTCACCTCGAAACCAGCAGTTAATCCTAAGTCTAGCTATAGTATTTTTTATCAGTTGCAAAGAACCCCAACTTAGATTTTGATCTTTGAGCTCTTAGAGTTGTCCCCGAGACACAAGCAAGTCCTTGAAGATGTTTTGCGCACGGCAAACGTCCCCAACAACTTAGATGTTGATCAATTCCAGAACATGGTTAATCACATTGCTATCCCTTATTACCTTACCTTTTCGGAGGATGATGATAAAGCTTTGAGCCACCCACACAATCTTGCTCTTCATATTGAGGTCATGATCCACAGAACCCGTGTTAGGCGCATGTTGATAGATGGGAGTGTTGGGCTTAATATATGTTCCTTTAGTCTTTTAAAAGAGTTGGGTTACTCTGAAAAAAGTCATAGATACCAGGAAAAGGATCACCATAAAATCCTATGATGAGGCGAAAAGAAGTTCCAAGGGGTTGGTCATCCTTCTTATTAGGATTGGCCCTGTTGAAAAAGATATTTTATTCCAAATAGTTGATGTTGGTCCCCTTGTGTATAATATCTTACTTGGTAGACCGTGGATTCATGATATGCAAGCAGTGTCGTCTACCTATCATCAGTGTATTAAGTTCCCTTACAATGGAATAGAGATTTGTATACCTGGGGATAACACCTTATTTGTTAACTCAATTTTAGTAGGAACTCATGTTCCCCTCAATAGAGAAGCAAAAGACTTCGATGCAACCTTAGCTGAATGTAACGATAAGCTCAAGTCAGTAGACATTGGCATGGGGGGGTATCAACTCAACTCCCTCATAACATTACCAGTTTCACCTCGGTCTTATCGAAAACCTTTACAAGAAAAGAGACCTTCCTCTTCAGCTATGACTTTATTTGGCACGTTTGTAGAGTCCTCGGTGCCTATTCAAGATGAGAAAGAGGAGACGTTTGTTAGAGACTGGATTTATAGAGAAGAGAAATATATGCACAAATGATATGAATCCTCCTTTAGAAACCATGTTCTCACAACTACCTCCATCAACAATTACTTGACATACCTTTCCACCTGAGGTACACCTTGTTTAGAATATGTTCGTTCTGAGCCATGAATCATCAGCGCCTTTCTCCTCTATATCTTCCTTTTTCTGAAAGAATCATTGTCCTACTCATCATGAGACTTTCTTCGATATCTGGAGACACTTCTTGTTCAGATCCTTCATTGTCAACTTGGGCTAGATTCACTCTGGATGGCCCTCCTTGATTTCCATCTTGCATGTTAAAATTGGAACACTCAAAGGCCTTGTGTCTTTCTTCTCCACTTCTGAAACAAGTGAATGGTCTTATTTGGCCTTCCCATCCTCTTCCATTACCATAACCTCTACCACGTTGAAACCCCTTTCCTCTTTGTTGATTTGATGGATTCTGACGAGTTTCTTCTTGTTTCTCACTTCCTTGACTGGAAATTGAGCCTCCTCAAAATGGAGTTGATGTACCCCTTTGTCCTCCTCTTTTCCTCTGATTGTACTGCCTATTTTGTTTTTCTTCAGCCTTTAGAGCCAAATGATATGTATCCTCTGTCACATTTCTATGAGTCATTATATTCAAGATTGCTCAAGAATGAGGTCTCAAATGGCGACTCATAGCTCCCTATTCATGGAGTGCAAGGGTTTGTAATGGAGGCCCTCAGTTTAGACCTAGTTATGCCCATGCAAATACACCATGAAATGAGAGATTCAAAGAGGAAGAGCAAGAATGCTAGCCTCCATGATCACCAAATATGCATGCAAATGAAAATGAAAACTATTTTATATGATAACAATGCATGGAAGGAAACTAATATATATGATAACAATGCATGAAAGGAAATATGCAAACTAATCTATGAAAGAAATATGTAAGATTAATCTATTGATAGGGAATATGAATCTCAATTAACATGAATCTACTCTAAATGAATTGTCATGAATGCGTGAGAGAAGAAGACAAGAAGAAGAAGTTGCATGGTTCAAGCTCAAATGTTCAAACTCTCCTCCAAGATTGCTCTCCAAACTTGCAGCATAACAATAGCATAAAAGTGTATCTCTTGATTATCCAAATGAGAAGGAGAGGTTTCCTTTTAAAGAGCAATGGACGGTAGAGATTAAGAGGTAAAAAGAAATGAGCAATGGTGGAGATTAAATCTTGGTTGATCCATGTGCTCATATCTTCAAAAGACAAAATCAAAGGCTATGATTAAGAGGCAAAAAGCCCACCACTTAGGAATATGTGTGAAGAAAAAGGAGCTTTATTTATTTTTATTCAATTTATTTCCTTTTTCAACACAAAAAGGGATTTAAGTGGGGGTTTTATTTATTTAATTAAAAGAGGGGTTTTCTTTTAATTAAACAAGATTATTTTATTTAATTAAAAGGGAGATTTTAATTAAATAAGATAAGATTATTTAATTAAGAGATATTTTAATTAAATAAGATAAGATTATTTAATTAAAAGAGATTTTAATTAAATAAAATTATTTTATTTAATAAAAAGGGATTATTTTCTTTTAATTAAATAAGATAATTGATGAAATGATCAAACCTTTAGGAAATAATTAAATTAATTACGATTTGATCAAGGAAATTGATTTGAATTAAAATGTTGCAAAGCGTTGATTCAGAAAATTGATAAATTGATTCCGTCGTTTGATAAATTGAAGAATGGGGGCTCATAGTCTAGGCGACCATTTTAGGGTGCATACACTACCTGCACAATAAATTGAACTACTAACCAACGTGATTGTTGACAAGAATATTTGTTTCCAGTCTGGATGGACAGACTGATTTGGATTGAGGCCAAAAATGGGGAATATAATGCCAAAGATGGATACAAAGTGATCTCTGGTTGTAAAGGATAGGAAAAAATAAAGAACCCAATCAAGCTTTGCTGGGATAAACAATGTGTGTCTAGAGATGGAACCTTTGCATCAATAGCCTTGCAAAAGAGGGTACTAATTGTAGATTAGTTCAAACGGATGGGTTTTGAGAGCCCATCCAGATGTGTTCTTTGCAAATGGGAGGAAGAGTCAAATGATCACATTTTCATTGAGTGTTCCTTTGCCCAAGCATGTTGGAGATGGTTGTACGCCAAGGTGGTTTGGGTCTCATCCCTACCCAATGATGTCCTTAATTTGTTCCAGTACTGGCCAATCAGGAAAAATGTCAGTCTTCTAAGTAGTTAATGGGTGGTCGATCCATCTCTCCTAGTATGAGAGATCTAGAAAGAGAGCAACAAAAGGATCTTTGATGACAAGGAAATGACCCTTTCTCCTTCCAAAATAAAGTGAAAGTTGCAGTGGTTGAGGTTGTTAATCACTTGTCATTTATCTACAACTCTAAACAAGGTACTTTCATGGAATGGGATGGCCAAATGAGGTTTAGATGGAACGGATTGAATGTCCCATTGTTTGTTGGCAAAGGGCCCAATGATGGTAACAACATAAGGAAGTTGGCAGTATGGACTCCCCCAAAATTTGGTTGGTTCAAACTGAACTTCGATGGGGCATCCAGGAGGAATCCAGGTCCCTCGGGTGTTGGTTGCATCATAAGAATGTGGGATGGGGAGGTAGTTGGCAGATTAGTTGTTCCTTTGGAGAAAGAAACCAATAACATCGTAGAAATTAATGCCCTTATTGTTGGCCTTCTCTTTTGCAAGGATATGGCTACGAATTGTGTGGAGATTTAAGGAAATTCTACCTTGGTAGTCAATGCAATTAGATTGGGTATCACACCTAATTGGAAACTCAAGGCACTTTTGGAAAGAGCATTGGAACTTTTGAAGTCTTTCAAAGATTTCGCCATCAATCACACCTACAGAGAGGTGAATAGGGAGGCAAATGAACTGGTCAATCAAGTTGTGGATGGAGTGCATTTTGGATCAATTGGACCCATTTGCCCAAGTTCCTCATCCTAAACAATGGTTCAGATCTTCAATTTTAAACAAGGGAAAAGAAAATATAAAATGAAGGATAATTTGTTGGGGTGAGGTCATATGGAGACTATCTCCATGTCATCGGCTAAGAATTTCAGCCCCTTGGTAATTGTCAACAAAAGAATGAGACCCACTTCGGATGACATGATGCAAAGACATGGCAGGAAACCTTTAATTCTATTTTGGTTACGTGACCGCTAGGTGTCATCCAATGTTGGCAGTTTAAAAATTTTCTTTTCAAATATTTGGGAGTTGATAAGGGATGTAATGTCGTCATTATAACTTCATGTCTCTATTTGATTCACCATATGGACATCTCGCACATGTTGCAATTGGCAGAGTAAGATTGTATCAAATTATCAGGCAAGGTCATAATTTTGGGCACATATTTGCAGATGTCATTGAACAGAGTTGGCATGATGAGAGTGTGTGTTAAGGGTCTTTATATCAAGGTTATTTGCACTCAAAGTTTTTCATTTTCCACTATCTCATTTTTGCGAATACCCTACTTCGAAGTCTAGTCTATAGCAACATGGATTTCACTCTATGTCTATCATCTGACAAATAGAAAATGGCATTCCTTGGGGAGATTACAGGAACATTGGTTCAAAATTCTCAACACAATGAATGATTTCATGATTCACATGGTCAAATAAATAATGGGAGTCGAAGGCATCACGACATACCACCTCTACAAAGTGAACTGTGATATTCTAGTGATCTTTGTTTAAATCCTTTTGGTGATTGGGTGTATCAAAGTTCAAGGCCTTGCAGCTATGTTTTAGCGTATTTTGTAAAGATATCCTTGGAGGTATGAACTCATGGTTCCCTATCTGGTGGATTACTATGCCCAAAGCAGTCCAAGGGTTGTTCGAAGTTGTGATGAGTCTGTGGCAAAACTCCCTATACTTTCTATGTGTGATTGGAAGGCTTTCGAGGATAGGAAGCCAGTTATAGAAAGGAATATTGACTTCCTTTAGAAATTCATTAATCAGAAGCTTATAGGTAGTGGGAATTGGTGGGTGGAGTACTTGGTTGCTAAAGGGTGTGAACCGGCCTTAGTCACGGAAGTGGAATTTGATAAGCCGCAAAAGGATGGTGGTCTGATTGTGCCAAAGAGGTTAGCTAAGAAGGTGAAAAGAGGCTCGAGGAAGAGCTCGGTGGCAATTGGGACATCCTCTATTCCTGAAAGGCACCTTCCCCCGCATGGATATTTTGTGTTCGTTGATTAGAGTCTGCTTGGACAGGAGAAAAAGGGAAAGGTTTAGTTCTTCAATCTAGTTGCAGTGGTATATGGTCCAAGAAGATTGGTAATATATGAAGTCAAGATGTTTCAAGTATGCATGGATTTTGGCTCATTATCATGCATTCAATAAATGGTTGTTGCCCTCATCTGGGGATTTTGTTTGGCTCCAGAAATTATATATGCAGTTAGTAACAATCTAAGCTGACAATTGAGTCTTCTTGTCAACTAGTTTTAGGTAAATTTTCTCTTCCATTTTCCATTATGAGGAAGATACAAGGATATTATGTAAATTTAGTGGTTATAGGGGTTGTCTTGAACCTTTTTTTAATAAAAGGTCTCTTAGGTTAGGAGGGGTGGCTTGGAGCATAGCTCTGCCCTGATGATATATATTGTGCACTAGCCTTTTACCTATCAAAAAAAATTATTTTAATATTCTAAATTGTTTAAGAAATAAGATACAATATATATGGCATATATTTATTAAATAAAACATGGGGCATACATCTGTTAAATAAAACATGTTGCAAATCTGGGTGATGCCCCTGCTAATACCACTCTGACTCCTACTGGTACGACCCCCTCTAGCCATGTGGACCTTTCTCCACCAGCTACTACTACTTTGATCCAAGCTTCAGCTGACAATGTACAACTTGCTCAACAACCCGAACATTATGCTGACAGTTATCCAAATGGAGTTTCATTAGTTGCTCCCCTTGTGGTGGGGATCCTAAGGACAACGTCGCCTAGACAGTTGTCCAACGACGCCAAAAAAAAAGTTCCTCAAACTCACATTCTTCTCCACGTGTGGTGAGTGAATTGCACTCCCACTCTTGAGGGCTACTAGCCTAAATGCTAGTATGTTGTTTATTTGTTGTATTTTGTTTTTTATTGTACCTTTATTTGTGTTGTTAATAAGTCGTTGATGGCCTCTACTTTTAAATGCCAGCACCCATATTTTTTTTGTTGTTCTATTTGACGCCTTCAAGTTGTGGTTATGTAAGGGTTAGTCCCCCTGTTAGGCTGTTGATTTTAATCAAAAACATGTGACCACATATCGTTGACAAAAAAAAATTGTGATTTTTTTCATGAGAAATGAGAAATGTGTCCTACTATAAGAAGGGTCTTAATAATGTGGGAATATTTAGTGTGGATTACTACATGGTCTAAACAATTTCTAGTGATTGAGTGGTGTGTTGCCACCACCTAAACATGCTAGTGGAAGTATTAAATCCGTAAAGTTTCAAAAGGGAAAAAAAAAAAAAGGTACTTAAGATTTTAATTTTAGTCATATATTGAACTTTAGATTTATCACCATTATTTAATCAAAACATGCATAGATAATAAATGTTCATGTAGATACTTCATCTCAAACAAATTTGGTTTCAATAAATTGTATTAAACACACATCCAATTCAATTAATTAGCCATGTACAAATCATAAAATGTAGTTAATTCTTGTATATCCACACTCACTACAAATATTTGTACATTGTTGATATAATTATACAATTCTATTAGAAAATAGAAACCCTGTTACAAATTAAGTTGGACAGAATTACCTTATTAGATTTTTTTTTTGGAGAGAGAGAGAGAGAGTAATGCCCCGCCAGGGAACCCAGGAGAACTAACCTAAACATGACACTAAGTTATCAGGATATTTTTTTATTTAAATATTTACAAACAATAATGATAACAATGCGGAAGCAACACAATGAAGTACATGACATACACATAAGTACAACTCAACAAAGATAACAATTCTCGAGGGTTCCTTGACGTAGAATTACTTAAGCAAAATAATCTACGAGAACAACTATAAAGAACTAACATAAAGGATACATCAACTGAATCCAATAATATACATCTCATATAATAAGACCACATATACAACTGATACCCAAGGTATACAACTGAATTAGCATCCCCTGCACATGTCGCAGGGTATGCAATAATACATAACGATACAATACATCCTCTGAAAGAATATCAACCAATATACACATACAGTACAAATATACAACTCATGAAACCGAACATGTATTAAGAAGAATAAGAAGACGAAATTGCAACAAGGATCATCCAAGCATGAAGAAGAACCGTCGGATCTCAATAGTAATAAGAATCGCTACCACCCGACCTCGTGGAACCAAAAGTCCACTCCCACCGTGCTGAGGAGATAACATCAGGCCCACACACAGGAACACAACAAAAAAGACTAAAGCAGAAGTATAAGGATAGGAAAGATCAAGACACACTGGAGATCCAAGGTCAACATAAGGATATGCCATCCAAAGATAAAGATCATACATGAATAAACCAAAACACCAACATGAACCAACTACTGAAACCAAAAGCCAAATGCCAAAACACAACCATAAAAGTAAAGCAGGACCTATGGAGGAGTGTCATCACATGGTCAATCACTTGAGTTACCCTAAATTGGCCACTCTGGACCCTGGACCCTCAACATGACTCATGCAGAACTAGAATACCCTCTCATGAAGATGAGGAATCTAATCATACCTACTCTCTAGGTATCATCTCATTCTCATCCTTAGCTTGTACTAGCGCTCGAGGCATGAGCGAGGCATCATGATCCATCTTGTATTTAATGTTAACCCCAAGTTTTATTATTAAATTATCACTTATTAATAACTTGCGATAGGTTACCCTGGATTACCCTGGAACTGGCCTCTTTGGGCCCTGGACCTCTATTGTAAGCTACTCCCCTAAGATGCACCTAATTAACCACCCCATAAGCTCAAGGTCATAAATAATATCATAAGACTCATAAAGTAAGATGGTCAAATATAGTTCCCTAAAAAAGATACATGGAACACATACCAGTCCTCGAATCATAACATCGTAATTGCACTCTCAAAGTATCCACAAAAATAGGAACTCGTGACGATAATAGGAACTCAAACTCAGTGATGAACAAATTTATAATAACCATTATGCAAATTCGTTTATCTAGTAAAATTACTAACAAAATTGTAATTCAATTTCCAAGGAAAAATGAAAATTAAAGCCCCTATAGATTAATTTATAAAGTCTAACATATATAAATCAACTTATTTAATAATTACTAACACTCAACTATAATTACAATATGCTTGAAAACATAATAATAATATTACTAAGAGATGTCAATATTAAGCTTCTGATATTAATACCTTTATTCACAATTAAACAAATCACATAGATTTAACAAGAAAACTATGTAAAAATAAATAATCTAATTATAACACTGTATATAAAAATACTATTTAAAAATAATTATAATTATAATTATAATAATATAACTATATATATAACTTTATAAATATTAATACATCTTTAATTAATTACAACAAAATAAAAACTACATACCAAATACTAATTAACCTCTTTTAATAAACTAAATTAAAAAGAAAACTACACAAACAAGAGCTGTGCTACAGCAAGAGTCCAGCCTAATAGTAAAAAAATAAATATTGTTTGAATAGATTGAACAAGCATTGGCATAAGTAAATGATTGTAAATAATTATAAGAAGAAAATTAAAATAAAGTAATATAAACTAATAATTAT
>MU225743.1:370810-394028 GCA_018584345.1 Thuja plicata | reverse complement strand
CCTACTTTTAATTGATTAGACAATTTTTTTGTAATTTTGAGAATGAAAAATTAATTAAACCCCTAGCAAAAATAGGGTCAACCAATAAGAAAAAAGAAATATTTTTCAAGAAATTCAAAATAAAAAGTAAGGCACTTTAAACATTGGAAATCATGTTTAATATTTTGCAAAGGCACAATTTTTAAGGCAAACTAATAGCTATAAATCACTTGAAAACATTAGTCTCAGCCTATAAATAGGCTGGACTAATAAAATAAAATAAAAAATTAAAACGAATCTAAAAACAACATAATTTAATTTAAATAATAACTTTTAATACCAACCTTCATTATTTAAGTGACTATATCTATTTGGACACCCTAATAAATGGAAATATGCATAGATTAAACAAACCTTCATTATTTAAGTGACACCATACTCATTTTGCTCAATGCAACACACAATACGAATCCACAGAGGGCAGAATCAGGATCTAAATCGTACCAGAATCAGGATCCAAGGCATATCAGAGGGATCTAGTAACATAGATTGAAATGGACAAGCCAAGGTTACTAGAAAAAACTTTTGCACAACGACATAGAATTGATTATAATCTAAGTTACCTAGTTCGCCCCCTGGCCCTCCAGACCATGCGAATTTCGAACCGGTCCTTAGTCCTGGTCCCGATTCACCTGTGGGTTCGGCCAGGGTTCGGACCAAGACAAACCCAGGCAAACCAAATGCGAACCAGGTACAATTCCACTAAGAAACATTCTATAATTTAGTGTAGAAAATAATCATTACAGAATTTGAATAAGATCTTTAACATTACAAAACAAAATTTGTTGAAATTCAAATATTTATTATATCAAATTAAACTAGACCTCAAGATTTCTTCCAATGAAATTTTTATTTCCAATTGCTGATAATGGCCCCAGTCCTTTTTTGGAAGCTCTTTATAGTGATAAATCATACTTTAAACATTAAACAATATCTTCAATAGGTGAAGGGGGTTGCAAGATACTTTTATAACATTTTTCAAGTAGGATGTTAATTACAAACAAACAAGCTCTCTATATAGTGAAAAAGTAATAAGCATTTGAGGACTTGGAAAGCGAGAATGTTATTGGTGCTACTGATCCCATTAGCATTGACACTGTTTGTGAATCAACTAATGCCTTTGATAAAGATGAAGATGAAGATGAAAATTTCGATAATTCATTAGATGATTGAAACTTGGTATAAAGTTTCAATTGTTGAAAGTCAAAACAATGATTCTTGAACTCGATACGATTATTTTAATATTGTGATGTTGATAATAGATATGATTCTATGATTATAAGTTTATAATGTTTTTGTTGTTTCTATGATACTATGTGGCATTCTAATCTTAAGTCATGCTTCTAGGTTGCATGTGTGTGTGTGTGTGCGCGCGCGCGCGCTAACAAACCCAAACCTCATTTCAAAATTTTGTCGTACTAACGAACCAATTCTTCGAATCTGAACTGGCAACTTAGATTATAATCAAACATTTGCTCTAATTATAGGCTTGATACAATAAGGACAGTTTTATCAATAGCTGCACAAAATCATTTGAAAGTTTATCAAATGGATGTAAGATCAATTATTTTGAATGGTGTTCTAAAAGAAAAATCATATGTACGTCAACCACCAGGTTATTAATCCATGGAAGGCACCAAGAGCATGGTATAGCAGGATTGTTTCAAACATGATAAACAATGGCTTCAGCAGAGGCTGTAGTTAGCCACATTGTTGTCATAACCCCACCAAGCTACGAGGATCCTACCAAGAGAGGAAGCAACTTTTTAAAAATAAAAAATAAAAAATAAACAAGGGCTACATAGGCGCAACTGAAGTCCCTGTCTGGTGTTTGAAGTAGGGAGATTATCTGTTGAAAATGGGATAGTTCAAAGGAAATCAGAGTTGACATTAGTTTTGTTTGAGTGACCATGTCTATGTTGGATCACTCTTAGTAATCATTAGTATTGATGTCAACTGCGACAAGGCATGAATCTTCAATTCATCTCATTGCTAAATGTAGGATGTGGGAAAGCATGACAGGGGGAATCAGAAATGACATTAGTTATGTTTGAGTGACTTATACGAAAATATGGTAATACAAATACAAGTAGAGTAAGTCTTTATACAATGAAGGTGGTGGATAAGGCTGCATTGGCTTACATAGATAAGGTGCACAGAGCTGAGATAAAGAAACAGATCTTGTCAATGTCGAATCATCGTTAGTAATCATCACTATTGTTGTCAACTGCAACAAGGCATGAATCTTCAATTCATCCCATTGCTAAATGCAGATGTGGGAAAGCATGAATGAAGCACAAATAAAAGATTCAAACGAGCAAATCTTCATTCTATGCCTAATTGCCAGCTCCAATTGAGCCTTATAGACTAGTGCGTCCAAGATGATGAATATAAAACAAATGTCTCAGAAGCCTATACACATTTTAGATTACATTCAAGCATTTCATCACTCTAAATATTGCACTAAACATTTTATGATCTTTCAGACAAATTACACTCAACAAAATTTGTAGTGTCATAATGTGGATATATGAAATATTGCTCTATTTCATAAAGCAATGTCATAATGTGGACATATACAGTATAATTAACTTAGGCCAATTTGTGTCCAGACATATTGCACTGAACATTTCATGACCACTAAATATGTTTCAAACAAATTGCACATATGCAGTGTAATTAACTTAGGCCAATTTGTGTTCAAACATATTGCACTGGACATTCCATGATCACTAAATATGTTTTAGACAAATTGCACTAAACAAAATTTGCAGGTCATAATGTGGATATATGAAATATTGCTCAAGATAGGCTGCACTAGGATTGAAAATTGTTTCTTGTTTGAAACTATACGATTAACTTAGAAGAGATCCTTGTTACATTAGAAAAGTCTTGTTAAGAATGAAATCCAACTTTTTTACATCGAATATTTTTGCAGGAAGACATATTGTCAAACCATTTCTTGGATGAATTTTGTACAAGCTATAGAGGCCTGGGTCTTTGAGTTATCTATCTCAGTGACCAAACTTCATTTATTTGAAGATGAGTGAGGTAGCTCACTTGAAATGTCAGATGAAAGCTTTAGTAGCTTCTAACTTTGAAGCAGTTTATCTAGAAAGTCTGTGGCAAGAATCCACCTTCTCAACAGAGAGAACATTGAAAGACATCCATTTTAGTACTAGAAAGTTTTTAACCCTAAACAGAGGAGCCCTAGTTGTTGTATATCCATGCTTATTTTATTTTAGAATATGGCCTATAAGTATACCACCACATGCTTATCCATGCCTACTTTCTTTTAGACTACGGCCTAAAAGTAGACCACTACAGTTCAGGGTGTGGTGGTTTGTTAACACTGAACAGTGTTCCACTCTTCATCTAAATGTCACATATAGACTTGGTTTCCTGAATGCTGAATCTGACAATGTATATAGCTTGGCCATCTCAACCTCCTATTTTCCATGCATCTATTTATTACTCTCATTATGTTTCTGCTTTGCTTGCAAGAAACACTTATAATATGGGGTGTTGTTGACCTTGTTTTCCCACTGGAGCTAGGGCATAGGTTGAAAGAGTAATATTTCCTCATAGGTTGAAAAAGTAAATGTTTCCTCTTTGGTTTTCTTTATGCTATCATGCAGTTACTGTGCTCATTAAAAGCTAGTTGAGGGTAAAAACTGGTATCTTTGTGCAAGCATTTTGGTGACAAGGCCAAGTTAGCGGTGTTAAAGGAAGCTGGACATGCTGCTCAGTTGGAGAGCCCAGATGAGTTCAATAATTTGATAAGGACATTTCTTATGGATTCATCTCTGTAAACTTCAATTTTAAGGTAATATATGCATGTGTCCAATCGAAATTCTTTTGTTTATTGCATTTGACTTAGAGATTACTGATTTGTAAGCATTTCATTGGAAACCCATATTTCGTTTTGTGCCTTTTCATGTTGTTTACCGGTTGCCCATCTAATTTTATTCTTTATTGCACACTCATCTGATTTTGAGTCTTTTATTGCATACCCATATTTGATTTTCCTGCATGCATTTTATAGAAAGTCCATATCCAATTTTTATGCATTTTACTACAGGATCACTGTTGTTATTGCTTAGTACCGCATTTTGTAGTTGTTAAAACATATGGTTTATTAGTGGCGTATGAACGCTAAGCTTAGACATGCCAAAGATTTGTTTAAATGCCTTCAAGCAGCATGAATACACTTTAAGAATCAGTCACATACAATGTAGCTCATCTTGCTTGGAAAATCTCCATTATTTCACATATAGAAGAAAATGAATGCAGTCAACTTGGTGCACAATTCTAAGATTCTGGACTCAGTAGTTGTCACATCAAAACAGTCTGAGACTATGATCTAAATATGAATAAAATCACTACAGAAATCAGAGCGTCCAATAAAAAAAAAGGCAGAAAAATCAGTAAAAGAAATAAAATTAATGCACCAAAATTCCTAAATCTGTGCACAAGCTTGTACAGAAAATTGATGTAAGGAACTGTTCCATTTCAAGATACAATTGCCTAATCCCCATAGTAACAGGACAATTCAATAGTTGTGCAACACAATATCACCATCATCGCGCCTACACAAACTTTGATAAAATAGAATCTGTGCACAAACTTGTACAGAATATTGATGTAAGTACAGAATATTGATGTAAAGAACTGTTTCATTTCAAGATATAATTGCCTAATCCCCATAGTAACAGGACAATTCAATAGTTGTGCAACACAATATCACCATCATGGCACCTACACAAACTTTGATAAAATAGACCATCAGCTTCATATTCTTGTGATTATCAATTAGAGTGAGTTGAGCAGCAATCAATATGTTTTTATATGATGCGGATGTGAAAACACAGCCCTATTTCTTTTGGCATGGCAAAGAGAAATATGAAAGCAAGAGACAACTCCCAAATTCAAAATTTTGATTCTCAAGAAATACCTAACAATAATAAGGCTGCATATGAAAAAGACCAGTTTATTCTTTGTAAGCATCCATTCCAAAAGCTGAACCAAACCTGTCATAACTCGCTTAGCATACAAACTGTGCCTATTTTTTATTACAGTTAACTGCAATATTTGAAAAAGGAGAAAAGAAAATATTAGTGAGTGTGAACGAAATGAAAAGGCGAGGGACCGTAAAATCTGCTAGTGATGAAAATATTGTGCAAAGCATATCTCCCTTTATCCACAATAACTGACCATACTGTTCTCATAAGCTTTATCGCCAAACAAGAAGTATGCGTTGTATTGACAATCAGTCACAACAATCCGCATTTTTTAAAATTTGTAATGTCCGACATCGATGGAGGCAAGAAGCAAGAGAAACTCCAATAAAACAGCTTGGGCGAGCAGATTACATAGTGCCAAATTGCAGCCGAGAAAGAAGGTTTATCTAGACTTTTATCATGGAGCTACAATGTTCATGAATTTTGCCCGTAAGAAGTGCCAATCAGGTGGAACCTCACTGATTCTTGTACTATTGAATTATTTGGGATTATATCTTAATAATTTATTGGATTTGGATATCTAATTTGGTTGAGTTTGTTCATCAGCAAGATCTCCTTGGCAAAGATGATGTTATGAAATGCAAGATTTCAGTAGCTACGTTCTCCACGCTTGTAGATTTCTGGATTTCTCAATTTGGTGCAGAGATTAAGCTAATTCAAACCCACCCAGTTGTTTGAAACTGTAAATCTATTATCTAATTTGTCTTAAAGGAAGCCCAAAATCTACCGTTTCATTTTTTTAAAACTGTATCACCACATTTCTGGATTTCTGAGTTTGGTGCAGAGATCAACCTGATTTCAACCACCCTAAGTGTTTGCAACTGTAATTCTATGATCTCCTTTGTTTTAGAGGAAGCCCAGAATCTGCCCTGTTTCAGTTTTTCAAAAGTGTATCACAGCATTTCTGAATTTCTGAGTTTGGTGCAGAGATAAGTGGATTCAACCCACCCAATTGTTTGGAACTCTCGTTCTATGATCTACTTAGTTTAAGAAGAAACCCAAAAGCTGCCCTGTTTCAGCATTTCTGGATTCCTGAGTTTGATGCAGAGATTAAACTGATTCAAACCCACCCAAGTGTTTGAAATTGTAATTTTATGATTTACTCTGTTTTAGAGGAAGGCCAAAATCTGCCTTGTTTCAGTTTTTTAAAAGTGTACCTCAGCATGAATTTATGGGATCTGGAGGGGTTGTTGCCGCACTGGTTTGGAAATTCAGAAATGCACTATATTCAGTTGATTTATGCTCTTTGGCAGATTACACGCCGCAATCCAGTAGCTGTCTTTGCATTTTCCTATTTGCCCTTTTGGTTCTCTCAAAAGTACAAGGAAAAAACAGTAGTAGTTCTGGGTGAAACTACAGATTATCAAACTCCATACAATCAAAGAGAGGTCGTCATGAGGGGTAATGCCCGCAAACTGGAAAATCTTGAGATTTTATGGCACAGAAGCCAAGAATGGTGTTATATGGGAAGATAATCTTGGGTATTGCCTCGACTCCTCAACTTGATAATGAAATGAAGGCTACTCTATTAATACTATCCAAATACTTACACCGTATCTGGGTAGGAATAAATGGTCTGTTCATTTATAATAGCAAATTTTCTTATGGATTTTTGAAACCCAGTAAGACTGGGTCTAAGGGGTTTGGGAAAATGGCTCCACCAAATAGTGAAGGTGAGATGGAGTTTGAAACCCACGTACTGGAATCTCATGCATTTGAATCGATGAATGAAGGGGAGGATGCGAAGCTCATTGATATTTGGCTGAGTCTAAATTCAAAGCATATGTTATATAAAAATCTTGCAAAAAAAACCATTTAAGAAGGCTGAGAGATAGCAGAAATGGAACGGCTAGCAGAGAGAACAATCTAAAAAAAATAACACCTAAATGAGTTCATTGTTAGATTTCAGAGTAATAGGGAGTCAGACAACTTACCTCAACTTTGATTATTGCTCCCTCTGTGATGCAGAACGCAGGAAAACATCAGGAAAAGGCTCCCTTCAATAAATTCATAAGCAGAATATGGAAACTGGTCATGGAATGAACAGGGCACATTCATTGATCAATAGGAGAAATGCATGTTCGATGCCAGCTACCTGCTGAAGCATGTGCCTTATTACACACGCATGCAACAGATATGTCAAAAAGGAAGAGAATCTTCAAGAAAGACGAGCATCCCCGGGCCATGCAAGAAGGAAAACATTCCCGCCACGTAGCCCATCTACACAATGTCATTTGCAAGGCCCCTCACATTTTCCCTAATATTTCGATGGGAAAAAGAAGACTACCCAGAAAAATGCCACTAGCCAATAGGAAAAAAGGGATTTATAATTTTGATGTTAGTTTATTCCGGAAATTCCGCAACACTAGTTTTTTGGCAATTTTTACAACTGACACGGTTTCCAAAGAGCAAACTAATGCTCAAAAGGCAATCGAAAACATTAGTCTCCTGCCTTAACGGCAGGGACTAATAAAACCCTAAAAGAGTCAACTCTGATTTGAGAAAAAAACAGTTTATTTAGCATATAGAAATAAATAACAAAGAGCCAACCATGGTGAGCGAATAACTTTTTAAGAGGTGTCCGTTGCTAAATGAAGGGGTGTGTCTCCTTTCTCATTAAGGGATATAAGAAGGAGAAGAAAGGCCTTGGTAGAAGGCATCAAGGTAATTAGAAAAAAGATTCTGAATTCTGTTGCTAAATGAAGGGGTGTGTCTCCTTTCTCATTAAGGGATATAAGAAGGAGAAGAAAGGCCTTGGTAGAAGGCATCAAGGTAATTAGAAAAAAGATTCTGAATTCTGAAATGAACGCAGAACATAGCAAGATCAGATCTAGAAGAGATTCTGAATTCTGAAATGAATGCAGAACACAAGAAGTAAGATCAGATCTGATTTACTGCGATCATACTCAAGACATAGACAGAGAATTAACCAGGGAGAACTCTTTAAAGCAGAAAGGACACAATGGAATAAACATCAGTAGCAGCAATCATATGTACAGCAGAGGCAATCATACCAAAACGATTTATTTGTAATAACAGAAGCAATCGTACCAAAAGAAATTATTTGTAATCTCTTAACTGTTGTGGTATGGCAGAATAGATATGCATATGCAGTTATATATATATATATGTGTGTGTGTGTGTGTGTGAGAATACATATATATTTTTACTTGATTATATGCATTTTGGTTTGATAGATTTGGATAGTTTTAAGGGATCATATTGATCTAAATAGGATATTTGAATGATTTTGACTTAAATTTTTGGAGGGAATGGTTCTTTTTAAGTGGATTTTGATGATCATTTTGGTTGTGATTGGATTATTTTGGAGGTTTTTTTTATGTAAATGTTTTGGGTAATTTTTTGTTTTGTTTATGTAAATGTTGATTTAATTAATCGTGCTTGTTTTCACATGGTTATTAACATAGG
Source organism: Thuja plicata (assembly GCA_018584345.1). Taxonomy (NCBI): domain Eukaryota; kingdom Viridiplantae; phylum Streptophyta; class Pinopsida; order Cupressales; family Cupressaceae; genus Thuja; species Thuja plicata. The sequence goes on along the minus strand of MU225743.1, from coordinate 385,539 downwards.
GACGATGTTGGTTGTGAGACTTAACATGATGACAGTTCCCAATACTAAATCTTGTGGGTAATTTAGCTCAATCTTTCATGAGTCCTCTAAGTAATTCAACTTTGGTATATTGCAAATATCATTTTAATACACCGTCCCATTTTTTTTTCGGAAAAATGTAAAATGCGTAGACATATATTTATAAAATAGATAATATTGATGAGTAGTTGAATCTAAACGTCTATGCATTTATCAACATGACATTTTGCAATTATCAATCATGCCATATTAGTTTCTGTATTCGATTGTGTAAAAAAAAGTTTTTACACAATCCAGAAACTAATATAGAATTCGTATGAATTGTGGAAATCTAATTGCTTTGATGATCAACCATGTTGAAGGACGGAAGTGCAAGGACAGGGAATAGTGAAAGATCTTTCACTAGGCATGGCACCTCATAAAGATGGTTAAGGACCATGAGGCCAAGGAGGATAAGGTCCTGCACTTGGGCCTAGGGTAGAAGGTCAATATAAGGGCACCCTATTGCAGCTCCCCTACAATCCCCACATTGATCAATTGTTGAGGCAAACTAGAACGGATCCTCAATCATTAGAGGTGAGAGGTTGACATGATGGAGAACGGTGTGCAAACCTCACTAGGTATACCACCTCATGAGAATGAAGGACCACATGAGGCCAACGAGGATAGGGTCCTGTTATTGGGCCTAGGGTAGAGGATACTCAGGGCACCTCATCATGTCTTCTATTGCAACCCTCATTATGGTTAAGGTCCCACCTAAACATTGAGATTTGTTGTGTAGATCGATATGTATATTTCCTAACCCTAGAATTGGATGTATTTCATATGCTATATCGACATTATTATCTATTCTACTTGCAGGTTTCAAAAATAGGCGTATCTCATCTTATTCTTGAGTAAGGATCATATCTCTAACTATGGTTTGCTCTTTGTTTCATTTTGGATTTGTGAATTAAGGACAAAACGCAAGGTGATCGAAAAAAGGGGCGTAACAATTGTACACAAAGATCAACAAGGTGATCAGAGTTTGATTGTATGTTTATATGTTGATGAATTGATTTTAACTCTAAATTTATCTGTAGACAAATTCAAATCAGCTATGAAGAGAGAATTTAAAATAACCTTAGTTACCAATGCGGGCTGGTAGAGGCCTGGTGCGGGAGCGGATGCCTACGGATGCGGATCCGGAGGCGGATGCCCTGTGGGTGCCTGCAAGATGCTCATCCCAGGCATCCGGATGCCTGGGATGAGCATCCTGCAAGCACCCACAGCCTAAGTCACAAACAAATTCGCATTCAAAAAATGTTAAAATTCGCAAACAAATTCGTTAAAATTCGCAAACAAATTCGCATTCAAAAAACATTTTCATTTTTCTTAAAATGTTATTTTCATCGAGCGCGCGAACGGGAAAGAGGGAATTGTTTTAGATTTTTTTTAGATTATTCGATAAAAAATTAGAAATGTTTTTTCTTAAGTTTTTTTTAATTCTATAAAAATTTAAAAATAAGTTTTTATATTTGTTTTTTTAAATTAAATATTTACTTAGATGTCAATAAAAAATTTAAATATTATTTTAATTTATATTAATTTTAATTAAAATATTAATATTTAATTATAATAGATTTAACTTAAAAATCTTTTCTCTTTGGAAAATAATAGTTAAAATAATAAGATAATTTATTAGATATATTATTTATTTTAATTTATTAGATATATTAGATAATTTTAATTTCATTTAATATTATTATTAATTTATTAGTGTATATATTATTTATTATATGTTGTCAAGTATTATATTGATAAATTATAAACAATATATTATATATTAATTATATTATAATTTAAGTGTATATATAATATTATATATATAAATGCATCCGCGTCCCCTAAAAAAAAAATTTCACGCATCCGCACACTCGCATCCCGCATCCGCCTCCGCACCCGAATCGGCAACTTAGAAAATAACAGATGTAGGAATAATGAAGTATTTTTTGGGCATTGAATTGGTTCAATCAGATCAAGGAATTTTTATTAGCCAATATAAATATGCAGAGGATGAGTTAAGGAGGTTTAGGATGTTGAATTGTAATCCAGCAACTACGCCAATTGCTACAGAAACTAAAATTAGCAAAGAAGATGAAGGGCCAAATGGTGACTCTACAATATTCAAAAAATTAATTGGAAGTTTGATGTATCCTACAACTACAAGGCCAGATATAATGTATGGGATTAGTTTAATCTCCAGATTCATGGGATCGCCAGAAGATTCACATTTGCAAGTTGGAAAGAGGATATTGATCTATGTGGCAAAAACAACAGAATATGGGATTTTGTATTCTACAACTAATGATTTTGGTTTGATTGGAAATACTTATAGGGATTTTGCAAGTAACATCAATGATAAAAAGAGTAATTCTGGATACATTTTTTCATTTTGGAACAAATGTAATCTCATGGGCATCAAAGAAACAACTCATAGTGACATTGTCATCAGCATAAGTCGAATATGTAGCAACCACATCAACATGTCAAGCCATTTAATTGAGGAGAATTTTGACAGATTTGTTGCAACCACAAGAGGAATCAACTCCAATCTATTGTGACAACTGACAACAAATCAACAATTGCATTGGTGAAGAATAATGTCTTTCATAAAAGGAGCAAGCATATTAAAACAAGGTATCACTTCATTTGAGAGTTGGTAAATAATGGAGAAATCGGTTTAGAGTTTTGCAAATATGAGGATCAATTAGCTGATATATTTACAAAAGCATTAGGAAGGGAACAATTTGAATATTTGAAAGAAATTTTGAAAATTGTAAATTTTGATGTAAAATTAGAGGTAGAAACTAAAGGTGTTAGAATGTTCTAGTAATTCTTACTAGCTAAGTGATAAGGACAATTTTAGATAAGAATTGCTATTTTTAGGAAATAACAGTCGGCCTGAGATGTAAATATTTTTTCGTATTTTCTTATGTCCTCTATAAAGGCATATGTAAACCTTTTCTAGCAAGCAAGTAAATAAATACATCAGAAGCTGTACTTTCTTTTGTGCCTCTTTCCAATGTCAGAATGTAGATGCAACTTTAGATGTGAATAAATTGGAAAGCAAGGATGTATATACCCAGAATATGAAGTCAAAGTGAAACCAATCAGGAATATAGGTGAAATTCCTATGCTTTTGAACATTTTTTTTTAGAAATTGGACAACAATAACACAAAATTTCCGAGTTCAATCAGAATAAAATGCATTCCACCAGTAGCTTGTGCACAGAATAATTAAATACCCTAGAAAGTAAATAAACAGAGAAGATAGCCATGCAAACTTAGCAAAAGTATCGTATCTGGCTATACGGCAAAGTTCCAGCTCTATATATGATTTATATCACCTCCAACTTTGCCAGCCAAGAGAATTGACCTCTCAAGACAGTCTGCTATACTCTACAAAAAATTTAATTTAGTTTGTGCAATAAGCACCTAAATCAGACCATATAATTCAGAGTCATGGTCTTTTCATGACAGACTGCTGTCTACCATCAGGTATTGCAATCAGAACCACAGGCTTTGATGGTCTCAAATATGGCACATCACATCGAAAGTAGCCTTTCCTTTCTAATTGTAAAATCTCACCTCTTTTTAGGTTTCGCATATTTGCATCACCTACAGCTGCAGTTTCCCATCTTGTACGTGGATTAAGTACTTCAAGAAAATTGTCTGTTTCCTCAAGCTGCAAAAGACAGGCAAAAAATTCTAGTAAGAAAAGTTCATAACAATAATCTACTTTCTTTATTTAAAAACACTAAAAAAAATGTTTCACAACAGAAAATCTCCAAAAGATTAGAGCATTTCACATAATTATCAGTTCAAAATGCTAAGCATCCAAACGTTAAAGTAAAAAAGAGGAATGCAACAATAGCAGCATTCAGTATAAAAAAGAGAAGAAAAAGAAGCTTGTGGGAATTTAGCAATCACATGGCTAGTCTAAGATACAACACACATGCTTTACAGGGGCACTACGTACATAAACATACCTAAATTCATCCATTATTGGCCATAAAAGCTTTCAGTCAAATAGTGAAAAATATACCTTCTTTTTAGTAATCAAATGATCAACTTCAACAAGTGACAAGTTGACAAGCTCAGATATCTCTGGTAGCCATGTCAGCTTTAGCTTTGTTGTTTTGACTGAGCCTTCAAGATGGAGCATGCCATGAAGCTGTACAACAGCACCATTTGAGTCCTTCTCAACATTTTTTATGATGGCATTGCCCCAATCCATCAGTGTTACCTCTTCACCTTCTGAGAAAAGAGCAGCATCAGCACCATCCAACCAAATGCGTTTTGTGTATGTAGTTGCTTTCTTTCCAGCACCTTCGTACTTTTTATGCCTAGCCAGAATTCTAACAAAAGGTTCTTCAGGCCCATTTGTTAAGCATAGAAGAACACGATTTTCAAAAAGAGCAGTGTGTCTAGGACACACAGGATCAATGATTTTTTTGTTGATTGTCCAAAGTTTGTCCCATTCCATTAGATTAAGATTTTTTGATGCTCCCTAAAACAACAGTGCCAAAGAAAACTCAGCTTTAAAATTCTAATAGGTACAGGTTATAAGAAACTGTATGGAAGACTAAAGAATGTTAAGTGAAACAATTTTGTTCCAAAGAAAAATCCAACATTTAAACTTACTTGTGACAGAATGAATTGCTTTAAAGCCTCTACTGTCAATCCTCTCCGCAATGTTCCTTGCACTGTTGGGAAGCGAGGATCATCCCAACCCTCCACTTTTCCATTATCTACAAACCACTGTAGTTTCCGCTTGCTCAGGAGAGTGTAAACAAAATTCAAACGACTAAAATCCCACACATGTACTTTTCGCAAACCCATGTCTTCTAAGACCCTGTAATATTGCTCATTACGATCATGGTATTCACTTGACCGGAGAGCATGTGTCACACCTTCAATGCTATCTACATATGGACATGCAAAATCATATGTTGGATAGATCTTGTATTTAGATCCAACACGATGATGGGGAATAGGATTGCATCTATAATAAACAGGATCCCGCAATGTTTTGTTAACAGCTTGCATATCCAGCTTACCTCTTAGACAACATTGCATGCCCCTCTCAGTAGCAGCAATCATTTCTTTCCACAGACACATATTTTTCTCCACAGAGTTATTCCTATTCATGGACTCAATTCCATCCATTCTCTCTTTCTGCATCTGTTCTCGAGGAGTGTCATCCACATAGGCCTTCCCCTCAGATATCAATTTCTCAGCCATCTCTACTAACTGGGGGAAATAATCTGAAGTGTATGTAGGTCCTTCTCCTTTAATGCCTAGCGTATCAAGATCATTCAATATGTTCTCTACAAACTCACTACTTTCTTTAGCAGGGTTTGTGTCATCAAAGCGTATAATCAAGCGCCCTTTATACCTCTGAGCAAAGTATTGGTTTAAAAAGGCAGCTTTTGCATGTCCAATATGAAGATATCCACTCGGCTCAGGAGGAAACCGAGTACAAACTTTTCCCATTTCTGCATCTGGTAAATCAATGTCAAAAGAACCTTCCTCCTTTGCTTTCTCATTGCTTTCACTTTTGAAAACATTAGGCTCCCTTTCTTTCAGACTTACTGGCTTTGTCTTACCAATTCCTCTTCTACCAACATATTTATCAACTACTTCACTGAGTACTGGATACTCTGACAATATTGAATTAAACCATCTAACTAAATTTTGATACTTCTTTGATTTGCGGATACCTTCCCATCTTTGCCCCGTCCCTGGAACAAAGAAAATAAAAGTTATATTCAAATTAGAAAACGAGCTTTTAAGAATAGACAGCCAACTTTTTTTGAAGATAACAAATAAAATTCTGCATTTCACATTTCTATATATTTGTCTAAAACATGATTCAATTGGTACTGACTGCAGGAAAAGAGGATTACAAATATAAAAAAGCCTTGACAAGTAATAAACAGCTGTACCTGCAAGACCAGACCAAACTGTTATATCAGCTACAGATAGATTATATCCAACCAGGAACGTCCTCAGTGAGAGATAGTTATCCACATAAGTACATGCTTTTTCAAAGTCAGCTCCAGAGGAAAAGATGTGTGCATATTCCAGCCATTCATCAATCTATAAATTTACAATTCATTAATAAAATCCATTTCCAAAATTTTATATATAAAATCACTTGGCTAAATGGTGTTGACTACAGATGCAGCTTTTGGTATACATGATTCATTTTAAAAACTAATCGCATTTTTATACTTCATTTACTCGCACAAATCATCACCAGAATTTCAATTAAACATAATGGGCTATCTCTACGTGCTGAGACAATACACAAACAATTCATTTAAAACATTTAAAAGGTAAGGGATTCTGCAACTTACAAATTTCCAAATTGGAATCATTTAAATATTGAAATATCAGTAAAGAAAATAGATGTAATTCTTAAGGACCTCAAAATTTAACCTTGCAATACTGGGCTATTAGATTCCAAGACTAGATATATATAAACATTCTTGAAGGTCATTTGGGAGTCATTGTCAATGATGAAAATAGAGGAAAGATTGGTATAGCATTGTACTGTAATATCTTTCAAACTTTATAATTTGACTATTTGTAATCAAACTGCTGAGACCTAGCATGTTGGAAGGTCATTGCAATAGCTTGCAATGCAGCTAATCCTGTTGTGACTATTAATAGACAAAAAACGTATTGTTATTTTGCTGCTCTATTTAGTCTCTTGTGAGTTTGTGCAATTGGCTGCGTGGTTGGAAATCCTTCATTGGACACTCTAGTCCTGACTGCATCATTATGCAGCCACTATTTGGAAGAAGCTCCTTTCACACTTCAACCTAAGTAGATTACTCCAACAAAATCAAGGTTTGGCTCAGCTTGTGGGATATTAATCTGGAACCTCCAATGTTACCCCAAGTTTCCGGGACGGGGACGGCAGGGGATGGGGGGACGGGTTTCTAGGACGGCAAATATTTTTGCCAATTTTGGGGACGGCAGGGGACGCCAAAGGGGAAGTCTATAAATATAGGAAAATTTTCAAATATATAAGGAAATTTGCAAATATACATTACATTCATATGAAAATATGGACAAAGCATGCCATTTAAACATCATAGAACCTTAACATACAACATTTCAATGCCATTTCGTAAATAGTAACTGATTGAATACTCAATATGCATTAACTATAGTCTATTATGCATAGTAATGGGGTGGGGACGTCCCCCAGCCATCCCCATGTCCCGGAAACGTCCCCGTTCCGGAAACTGCAGGTTTTAGGCCGGAAACGTGTCCCCGGATAACACTGGGAATCTCCCTTGGTGGTTTAGAAACTGATATTGTTGCCTTCAAGTCAACCTAAGTTGAGTGTACTCAATAGCATCAAGGCTTAGCTCAGCAGGAGATATATCATATCTCGAATCTCCCTTTGCAGGTTTGGAAACTACAACCCTTGAATATATAGCAGGATAGAAATGGAAGGATCTTCCAACATAATTCTTCCATGTGTTCCAAAAAAATGAGACTCAGACTACTGCTTCAAGCTGTCAACTGTTGAGGCCATGACCTACAAAGGATCCAGTATTTGTGATTCTTCAAATGTGGACGGATGCTTGCATAAGACATCCCCAATAAGAATTCAGATTATTAAATTGCAAAGGCCTCTATGGTCAAATAGTTCCCTCAAGCATAAAAAAATCAATTTCAATTTCAACAGTGCAACATAAGGGCAACCTGGATCCAACTGAGTGCAACAGTAGTTTAAAGATAATGAAGGCAGCTTTTTTACTCAACCTGTCCATTGATCTAAGATAGCATCTTAACCATGTAGTGGTGGCAAGAACACTTCTTAGTAGTTCACAAACAGCCTGTAATCATTGCTGACCTCACGCTGGCACTGAGGAAGACTCTACATTGAGTATAGAAGAAATCAAATGAGGAAACCACCACTGGAAAGTTGATGGAACAGTTTGAAACATTGTGGGCTTCTTTAATTACCGGACAAGCCTCTCATTGCTAGCATGGCTTCATTAAGGTATAACACACCTCCAACCAGACCCCAATGTCTAACTTCCACCACAATTTATAACACAAGCAAATAACACTTTTCTGTTGTCTGCAAAAAAACTTTGCATAAAAGGAACACTTCGCAAGTGAATAGCACACAGAAGGCCCAAAATTATCCCACTTGATATTTACTGCAAGAGAGTTGCAAATTAAACTGAGAAGAAACTAGAAACAAGAAAGGGATAAACTCATTGCACCCCCAAATGAATGAGTAAACAAACTTTATTCTTCTGATACATTCATGAAAACAAAACCTGAAAGGCAAACACCTAGTACTCCTAGCTTTCTTATCTATTTTAACCTAGTCCTCATAAACCAATATAGTCATAAACCAGGTATTAATAGAAGCAAATAAGAATCTTTTAACTGTACAAACAATGGCAATGAGGAGCACCTGAGCAGTTGAAAGTGCATCACGGTTGTAAAAATCGGGAAGAGTTGCAATGCGTCCAAGGTATCTCAACAATACGTCAGTTCCGCGCAGTTCCTCTCTATAACAAATATGCAAACATGCTTAACCCAACTATAAATATTGTATTTACAAGGAATAATATGGCAAATTCTGTTATCAATATTTTAAAAGATATTTGCTATTGCACCTCGCTAAAACCCCTCAAAAGTGAATTTTGAAATGGAGGAAAACAGTGTAAACTAAACATACCCAGAAGAAAATGATAGTGCAGGAGGCAATCCTAAAGGAAGATTGGGATCAGTCTCCAATGGAACACCTACAACTGCTGCTGTGGTGATTATTGAGAAGGGTGGAGTTTCTTGCACGTATGCCAAACTAATTTCCATTTGCACTCCTGTGTAAATCCATTAGAAGTCACATCAATAGCTGAACATGGTAGAAACAACATAGATGCTGCACTGAAAAACCTAACTCATTTCTTTTTTGACTTTTTCGCAACCAAACCAAAAATATCGCATACCCATTATTACTTCGCATATCTATCCATCTAAAATATTAAAGAACAGTATAGCAGAGATTTACAAAAGATTTAAGCCTGAATTTTTCACCCCACAAATAATATGCAAATCTTACGAAGATTTCTGGAAAATGTGCCATTAAATTTATTAAATAAAACTGGTGACCATCATCAAAATGTCTGAACAAAAGTTTTTCGCATTTGGATATCTGAGAAAAAAATTATGAAGTCTGTGTTTTGCCCACGAGATTGCAATCTGCAACCTGAGCCTATAAAAGATTGGGTTTTTCGATTTTATCGAAATTCATTACCAAAGAAAAGCTCTCTGAAAGTAAAACAAAGGTTTTCACAGTATTCCGAAGCGGTCCTATAGGTCACTGGCTACGGTGCAACATATTTGCACCAGGCCCATTACCCAATTTATATGCCCATCCCATGCCAGGTATAACTGTTACCAATTTTCGCATCCAGCTCAACTGGCAAAGCTGGGTAGCTGATTTTAATGTGAAAGGTACATTTGGTATAACTATATTTCAAAATTTTCATATTTCAGTCAAGTGTTTGAGCTGAAAACAAATAAATGCAGAAAAGGAAAAAGAACATTTGTTTCACGAAAGAATATCATTTCATTCATATGCAAAGTGATTACAAAAGAGCATTTCAATATATTTTTTGCAACTTGAATTCTTTCATTACATTTATGAAAGAGGAATGAAAAGTACACAATCAACCCACACATGCCGTGGGACAGCTCCTAAAACAATGTGACTGAAATACACATGAAAGAAGTCAAGATTTAAGGAAAGTGCAAGGCACTGCGTTGTATCCAGCCTCCCAAGAGTTGTCTTTGTATCTTCCAGGTACCTGCAAAATGGAAAAGCGTGGTGTCAGTCAAAGGGACTGAGCAAGGAAGGGTATTTACCCTATCTATAAAAATTGACTACCATTCATGCATATTTCAATCACATTATCAGATCAGAACATAAAGGAAAAGCAGAGGAGACGGGACATTCAGAGTCACGTGTTTTAAATTTTAATTAATAAGTTTGCTCCATGTGCAGGTACAGATATATACGAGACTTGTAAGAGAACCAATGCAATTGTAATTAGTCACAAGGACAATCAGAGATAATCAAGTATAGAACAGTCAAGAGTTTGACTCAGGGTAATGTCACTATTGATGTGTCAGGGATGAAAATACATTCATAAATTGCATAGTCACATTTCAAACCAGAAAAACATCCATGAGTAACATTATGATCAAGTAAATAGCATGAAGATAGCAGCATCATCTATAGTTATGTTATGAAATGCTAAAGAGGAAAAGTTACTGTTACTATCAGCAATGGATGTCAAAATAAAAGGGTATCAGTGAATGGAGAGACAACATGTCATCATATTATCATGTTCTATCAAAGTAAATATCCTGTATAAGGAGGTCATTGATATACATTGTTGTATTAAATTAGTACAAAACAGAGCTAGATGCTATTGATCAGCATTATCATGAACAGCCAAAAAGTTATAAAACAGCCAATGCAATGATATTGTTTTGAGCAGTCAAGTATTGAACATCATCTATGTTACCGGATCCCTCTGATATGCCTCTGATCCTGATTCTGGTACAATCCGGATCCTGATTCTGCTCGGATTCCACCCGGATTTTGGAAACCAGATTCCAGTCCGGAATCCACGAGAATCCGAGCATGTGGGTGCCAAAAAATGGGCCACACATGCCAATTTTTTAATCTTTTTTAAAACTAAAAAGCCTCTAAATCCTAATTCAACCAGTAAAGCATACATTTGGTCATTTGATGGTCATTCATTCATCTGTCAAGCATTTTTCACCATTTTTGCTTTGTTCATCATGTAATGACATTTTGAGACTTTTGCAAAGTATGAATATGATATACTCATATATTGGCAATTATGGATTTATCATTTTATGAGAATCACGCTTCTAACTTCTTATTATTATCATTATATGTTTGAAGTTTTAAACTAAAGATGAATGAGCATTGAAATGTTACATGTATGTAATCTATGAATATACATACATACATATATATATGTATATATAGAAAATATCTATATATATACCCGCAGAATCAGGATCCGGCCCAAAAAAAATTTGCCGAATCCCAAATCCGAATCCGAACCAGAATCAGGATCGGCTAATTAGAACATCATGGAGCAGCATCAAATTGCAGTAGTACAGATCAACCAGCATACCATCAGTCTCATACATCAGATTCAAAATAGCTACAGTTGAAGACATACACATGAATTCCAGGGGCAATCGTAAAGGAGCAGTTATATCTCTAAAACATTGCCTGAAACAAAAGTATCTCCTTTTCATAATGCTGTCATAGCAGAGTGTGGGTCTGATTTGACACAAACAGGGTATATATTCCAAATGTTCAACACATGTAAAGGGTAGCAGATAATGTATTCCAAGGTGATTAAATGCGCAGTTCAAATCAAGAAAAGAAACTGTTCTAGTCACAAGGACACTCATTTTACCAGCCATTATTGTTCCAAGTTCATTCACATTGGTTATCATCAGCTAAATTAAAGGAGCAAGATTAAGTGACAGGAACATAAGAACAGAAAGGTTACCAGCACGGATAAAACAGTAATTTTCCAGCAAGCATATATAGAAACATCAATACAATGTAAAATGTATACAAGAAATTCAGCTGTAACACTTAGAGAAAATCAAATTCACCAAGTTATGACTTTATCAGGAATGGATCACTGTAATATCATCATAATGATAAATCATAATAACAGGAAGAATGCAGAATTGAGAGGACAGAATTATACATTAATGCTATTGTTGCCAGTTTCAGTTTCAGGACACTAAAGTCAAAGGGTGTAACAGTAACAAGGTTTTATCTTATGAATGCTGATCAAGCTCAATGCAAATGTCCATTATCAGAACAATATTTTATAGCATTTAAATGGTGTTTACAATAGAATGAATAAAACTGAGTTATCCGAAGATTGCATTCAAAGGATCAGAAACAAACAAGGTTTATCATAACATAAAGATATTAACAGCCAGAGATGCACAGATTTTGAATATCAAGAAAACCCTTGCCTCAGAATGAATTACAGACAAAAAATTTGCAGTTTACGGAAAAGAATAAGCACAGAAGTATCAAAGGAAGCTTCGGTTTCTCATTTATTTTCATAGATTGCAGAGAATGAGAGCCCGAGAGCATCAAGATATACAGAAATAAGAGCATGCTGTTTAAAGATCACAAAGAGTTGCACAGTTTACATTAAAAGCAGAAATTACCGGAAAAACGCATCAAAAGGTATGAAGAATGCAGAAACGAATTGCCAAAGCTTGCAATCTAGTTCAAACCCTCATCTAGAAATCCGTGTTTCCTGTGGATGAAAATAGACCCACAACTATTTTTGCAGATTTCGAGCATCGACGTTTATGGCAAAATAGTAAGGGTTTCCGATTTTAAGGTCAAAGGAGGGTAAGAATTTCTCACAGCATCAAGAGGTTTGAATGTTTTATAAGAAACCCTCATTTTCTGAGGAAGACACATATGGAGGAATAACACTCGGTAAATATACAAGTTCCTGTTCAAAGAGCCATGACATGTTTTAAAAGAAAGGAACCATCAATAAAATATCATCGTTCCAAATGATACAGAAGCCCACGTTCTTATTATGAAGCTAAGCAAAGGAATTCTTCAAATATGCATCAGTAAAAGAAATAGACCCATTTTTCATGTTTGCAGCAGGAATCCGCGGCATTTCTTTCGATATATCACAGATGAAGCTCGCGGTTATCAAGATATCACAGAGATCATGCAGAAGTTAAGGGAAAAAATTGGGGTTCATCACAAAAGGCTAACAAAGGCGCTCAGAAGACAGTTTTATTTTTTGTGCCTGAAAGCTTACCTCTACAAGCGTTGGATCTGGATCATGAGATCTTCAGTGACAGCTTCGAGTTATCCCAGAATAGTTACTTACCAAATGTGAGTTGACATTTATTGCACTATTCATTTGTGTACAATTAATTTTGTATCAATCAACCAATCATAATCATCATTTTTTCTAATAATTTATTTTAACATAATTTTCATATATCATTTAATTTATTTTGAAATTATTTTTTAATTTACTATATAGTATATTTTATATTTTATTACTATAAACATGCTATTTTCATTACAAAATTCAATTTCAATATATTTGAACGATATTATAATATATAACTATTATATATTCTAAAATATTTACTATATTATATTTTTAATATATATATTATAAATAATTATTACAATTTCTAATATATAATATATAATATTCTATAATATATATAATATATAATACTATATCATATATGCAATATTATATAAGTTTAGCCTTTATTTATTATTTAAATTCTACCTTACATTTAAAATTTATAATTATATTTTAAATTTTTACAATTATAGTTATAAAAATGAAACTATAATATATACAAACATAACTTATTATTCCAACCAACATCAAGTCACTCTGCAAAAAGTCGCTTTGCAATTTTCCCGCTCAGTTTGTGTTTGAATACATGTTGGCTTCGGCCTCCGCTCTGCCGGGGATCTGGGGAGCACGGAGGCTCTTTGTCCGAACATGTTCCTGGTGTTGTCTTGCAAGGATGGCAGACGATGCTTTTTTTACTATAAGGGCGAAGGTTTGTATGTGGTTTTAGTGTTGGATGATTCTTCTCACTCGCGGAATTTGGCGAGAGGAGAATCCCTCTTGTCTAGCCCCAAGATGGTGGGGGAGGACAAAGATTGCATGCAAGGAGATTGGAAGAATGTGGTGTTGGGAAAAGGGTGTCCTGACTCCCCTGATAGATCCCTGAATGTTCTGTGGGTGAGTTTGGCCCAGAGATATTTGTCCCTAACGGGGTGGTTGAATGCATTTTTGCCTCACTTCAACTTTCTCTTGTGGGGAGATTTGTCGCTTTCAGGCCCACCATTGATATGGTGCATCGGTGGTGTGTTGCCAGATGGAAAGTTAAAGGGAACCTTAGTGTATCGGCCATGCCTGGGGGCTTGTTCCTTTTTAGATTAAACGTTGAAGCGGACTTTACTTTTGTCTCCACAAGAAGCTGGTGCTATGGGAAGCACGCTTTGTTAATGGCAAAATGGAAGCCAGGTTTTAACCGGGATGTGGAGCTTCAAAAAGTTGCGCCTGTGTGGGTCCGTCTCCTAGAACTTCCCCTAGAATTTTGGGACGAAAAGGTGCTCCGGTGGATTGGGAACTCGTTTGGTCAATACGTGGCAGCGGACTCTGTTACTGTGCAAAAGTCGAGGCTGGTGTTTGCAAGGTTCTGTGTAAATCTAACTATGAATAATCCCCTCCCAAACTTTGTGATGTTAAAATCCAAATGGGGTAGCTAGAATCAACCCATTGTTTATGAAAACGCCACTCTCCACTACCAGAAGTGTGGTAAACATGGTCATGTTGTGGCAGACTGTAAGGTAACCTGTAATGCCCACCCTAGAATCTTCCTATGTTAGATGGACAGGACTATTGCTTTGACACTTTGGGTTTTATGATGGACTATGATTATTATTTAGTTAGCATTTTATGAGATATTTGAGCATATATTATTGGTTATTGCAGTTGTATGGACATATTAAATGAGATATGATTTAATGATGAATG
>MU225743.1:344072-362146 GCA_018584345.1 Thuja plicata | reverse complement strand
CTTCGCTTTGCTTTTCAATTTCTAAAGCCTAATCAATAAATCCATTTTGTGCATAACTGAGAGAAATTGATTTGATCGTTCCATACTAGAGAAAAAAGAAAGTTGAACGGTGACCCTTATTGTCCACAATTAAAGCATCTTTCATTGTGGACACTTGCGATCATGATCATCCAACCAAGGGTTGTTATCTGTATCTATATGGGGCATTTCAACCATCTACCCACAAAATTCACATTCAGTCAAACAGTCAAAATATCACATTTGTCCTTGCACATTTGCATACAAGTATATGATTTGAAGGTTGTTCATACCCTGAGTCAAAATTCTTTTGTGTGTCTCTTCAACCAGAGCTTCTACAAACATACAGAGAAAAACCAAAAAAATATAATGAAAATGTTTTTGATGTTTTAAATCATGTTTTTCAATGTTTTCGCATGCTATTTTTTTTTAATTCAATCTTGAATCCGTCGCAATTGCGATGTTGACCCCAGAATTACAACGGGGTCGCAGTATTGGCGATGCCCAAAAACCGTCGCAGTTGCTTGGGTGTTTGTCGCAATTGCGACATTCACGCCCATAATTACGATGGGGTCACTGTATTGGTGATGCCCAAAAACTGTCATAGTTGCTTGTGTGTTCGCCGCAATTGCGACGCTTACCTCCAGAATTACGACAGGGTCGCTATATTGGCGACGCCCAAAAACCGTCGCAGTTGCTTGGGTGTTCGTCGCAATTGCGACGGATTCATGTATTGGCGACGCCCCAAATGCAGGGGTTGATAGGGCTACATAGCAACGGATTGTAGTCGTAATTGCGACAGAAAATGAAAGACGTCATATTTTGCGACTAAAAAACAACGACGTCTATTCCTGTCGCAATTGAGACACATGGCTGTCACAATTGCGACACATAGCCGTCACAAATCGACCCCAAATGTATTAGTGTCAGTAACAACTCAATGGTGGATTTGTGTCTCATTTCATCCAATATGATGATCTAAAGTTGATAGAACCCTTGTTCCATCCCTAGATTACTTGGTTCTAGTTGTGTCCTATTTGGCCCCTTTTGGGTGTTGAAGGCTAGTGGAAGACCTAGTCTTGTGAATGTGGGTTTTGGGAACTCTTTAGTAGAGCCCTAGATTGTGTGGGAGTAGGGGTGTTGTGGATCCCTAGAGAATCAGTTTTGACATAGTTTGGGGCTTTTCTCCAAGTGGTATCAGAGCAACTAGTAGATCTTTGGAATAAGATAGAGTTGCAATCATGTCCGATGGAGGAGAGGACAGTGAACTTCCTAACAGAATGACCAATGTTGAACTACTAAGGGTGGTGAAATAGCATGATGCAGAGAGGAAGTTGATGAGGTAGGAAATGGAAAGGCTCAAGGAACAAGTTAATAGAGGGGGTAGTGGAAACTCTGGAATTGAAGAAGAGGGAAGTGATGAAGAGACCCCTTGGCAGGAGGATGAAGAAGAAGTCCCTGCTGAATAGAGGCTGCTCTTAAAGACTTTGAAATCCATGGAGAGGAGAACCATGGATACCAAACTTGACCTACCTATCTACAATAGGAAGATGGATCCAGAAGAAGTCGTGGATTAGATTGATGCACTCACTAGTTTCTTTGACTGTGAGGAGATACCAGAGCATCAGAAGGTTAAGTTAGAAAAGTCCAAGTTGAAGGGATCTGCTCTAACTTGGTGGAACTTCACTCAAGCAGAGAGGGTGAAGATGGAGAAGAATCCAGTAAGCACTTGGAAGAATATGGTGACCTTGGTGAAGGAAGCCTATGTACCTAAGGACTATGAAGTTCAACTTCATAAGAAGAGACAAAGTCTAAGACAGAAGGAAATGGACATCTCAAGTTATACTGAGGAATTCCAAAAGCTTACCATGAAGTCTAAGTTAGTTGAACCAGAGAGTGTCAAACTTGCTAGGTATATGCAAGGATTGAGGATAAACATCCAAGATGAACTAAGTTTGTGTTCCCCTATCACTGTCCAAAAGTGCTATCAATTAGCACTGAAGGTTGAAGAAAAACTTAAAAGGAGACAAGAGCAAAGTGGAAGAGGCAGAGGCCAGAGAGACTTTGGTAGTAGAGGAAGAGGAACAAACAATGGGAAAGGACAAGCTCCTAGAAATTTTGGTGAGACCAGTCATAAAGAAATCAATCAAGAGAACTCCTTTGGGGGAGGAAGGAGAGGAGATTCAAGGGGAAGGTTTGGAGGAATAAATTCAAGACCTCCAAGGTGTTACAGATGTAACCAAGTGGGGTACTTAGCATCCAAGTGTCCTGAAAAGGCAAGCAATCAGACAGAGAAAAGGGAAAACATGGTCAGGGAAGAAGAGAACCAAGGGGATAACTCACATGGGTCTTATACACCACCTAAGGAAGGAGAATTCATTATGATGAGGACACTATTGGAGGCTCCAAACACTCAAGAGCCACCTAAGAGGAAGAACTTATTTAGAACCACATGCAAGGTGGGAGACAAAGTCTGCAATATGGTGATTGACAGTGGGTTTACAGACAACTTGGTGTCAGAGGAAGTAGTAAA
Organism: Thuja plicata; assembly: GCA_018584345.1. Taxonomy (NCBI): domain Eukaryota; kingdom Viridiplantae; phylum Streptophyta; class Pinopsida; order Cupressales; family Cupressaceae; genus Thuja; species Thuja plicata. The sequence continues at coordinate 359,595 of MU225743.1, read as the reverse complement.
GAAACTAAATTTGAGGAGGGTGCCACATCCAAACCCTTGCAAGGTATCATGGCTGACTAAGAAGCAGCAAACTGTCATAGAGGAACAAGCTTGGGTAGAACTCCAACTTGGAAACTATAAGGATAAATTTCTCTGTGATATTGTTCCCATGGATGCATGCCATTTGCTACTTGGGAGACCATGGCAGTATGATGTGGAGCCTCGCCATAATGGGAGGCTGAACACCCATCAATCACAAAGGGGAAAAGGTAACATTCTTGCCACTATCTGATTTTTCAGCGGAACAAAAGGATTCCAAAATTTTTTTGTACGAGAGAAAGACTTTTTGAAAACTTGAAAGAAGAAAAGACTCCATGCTATGCTTTAGTCATTTTCCCTAAAGATGATAGACCTAAGAAGGTTGAGAAAGAAGTAGAACCCCTAAGGAGAGTAGGCCCTAAAGAATTTGCAGATCTACTTGACCAATATAAAGACATTGTGACCAAAGATTTACCAAATGAGTTTGCCCCAATCAAAGACATAAGTCACAACATGGACTTGATTCCAGGAGCAACCTTGCCCAATAAGGAAGCATACAAGTTAACCCCTGAACAAAACAAAGAAATGGAAAGACAAATTCAAGAAATCTTGGATAAGGGTTTGATTACAAAGAGTCTCAGTCCTTGTGTAGTACCAGCTCTTTTGGCCCCTAAGAAGGAAGGCACATGGATATTGTGCACTGATTCTAGAGCTATAAACAAAATCACAATCAGGTATAGGTTTCCTATGCCTAGGATAGAGGATCTATTAGATCACTTAGGAGGTGCAAGGTACTATTCTTAGGTGGATTTGAAGAGTGGCTACCACCAAATTAGGATTAGGGCTGGAGATGAGTGGAAAACTGCATTTAAGACCAATGAAGGCTTGTATGAATGGAGGGTGATGCCCTTTGGCCTATCCAATGCCCCTACCACATTCATGAGGCTCATGAATGAGGTGCTTAAACAATTTCTTGGCAAATTTGTCATATTATACCTTGATGATATCCTTATCTTTAGAAAAAGTAAGGAGGAACATTTGGAACATCTTAATTTGGTCCTAAAGAGATTGCATGAGGAGAAGCTTTTCATAAATTTGGAGAAATGTGTTTTTATGCAGGAAGAACTCATATATTTGGTATTTTTAGTCTCGGGAGGGAACATCATGATGGACCCTGAGAAGGTAGAAGCCATATTCAATTGACCTTCTCCTAGGACAATGACAAAAGTCAGGAGTTTTCATGGGCTGACATCTTTTTACAGAAAATTCATAAGGAATTTCAGTCAGTTGTGTGCTCCTATCCTTCAAACCATCAAAGGTGGACAAAAGTGCAAGTTTGTGTGGAACAAAGATGTATAAGAAGCCTTCCAAATGCTGAAAAAGAAGGTAATGGAAAAGCCTATCTTGGTCTTTCCTGATTTTAAAAAGATATTTACTATTGAATGTGATGCTTCTAACCTAGCTATTGGCGCTATCTTGAGCCAAGAAGGGAGGCCTATAGCCTTTTTCAGTGAGAAATTGAATGAAGCAAAGAGGAAATACTCCTCTTATGACTTGGAACTGTATGCATTAGTTCAGTCATTGAAGAAATGGAGGCACTAACTCCTTCCAAAAGATTTTGTTGTATTCATAGACAACCAAGCCTTAAGTTTCCTAAACAGTCAAGAGAAATTAAGCTACAAACACATGAAGTGATTAGAATCAATACAAGCCTACACCTTCTCAATAAAACATAAAAAGGGAGTTGCCAATAAGGTGGCATATGTATTGAGCAGGAGATCTTTAGTTGTGCAACAAATCCAACTCCAAAGTGTAGGGATTGATTCATTGAAGGACATGTATAAGGATGATGATGATTTTAGAGATATTTATAAGGTGTGTTCTAACTTTTCAAAGGCTTACCATGTGGAGTATGCAAACTATTTGATACAAAATGGACTCTTGTTCAAGGGACACAAGTTAAACATTCCAAACTGTTCAATGAGGGAGAACATCATTAGAGAAAAACATGTAGGTAGCATGGGAGGACATTTCGATTTGGACAAAACATTGGAATACGTGAGAAGGTTCTATTATTGGCCTAAACTTCAAATTGAAGTAAGGAAGATTGTAGAGACATGCACAATCTGTCAAAGTTCCAAGGGTACATCCACAAATGCAGGACTATACCAACCTCTACCTACTCCCACAAGACCTTGGGAGAGTTGTAGCATGGACTTTGTGATGGGATTGCCTTGAACACAAAAGGGATATGATAACATCTATGTTATAGTGGATAGGTTTAGTAAAGTGGCCCACTTTATCCCTTGTAAAAGCACTAATGATGCATCAACAATTGCAAGTTTGATCTTCAAGGAAATAGCGAGGATTCATGGCTTACCTCAAACCATTCTCTCTGATAGAGATGTGAAGTTTATTGGTCACTTTTGGAGAACCTTGTTGAAAAGGTTAGGGAATAATTTAAGCTTTAGTTCTTCCTACCATCCACAAATAGATGGGCAGACAGAAGTGGTAAACAAATCACTTGGGAATCTACTTAGGTGGTTAACCAAACAATATCGAGACAAGTGGGATACAGTCCTACCCCAAGAAAAATTTGCTTTCAATAACTCAGTCAATAGAAGTACAAGGAAGAGTCACTTTCAAATTGTATATGGGAAAAGTCTAAGAGGCATCTTGGAACTCAGAGAGTTACCACAAACCACTCCAGTCAGTGCTCATGGAGAAGAGTTTGCAGAGAGTATGAAAGAAATTCATGATTCAGTGACATTGGCACTTGAGAAGAGTGAAAACAAGTATAAATAGGCCAAAGACAAGCATAGAAGAGATGTTCAGTTGCATGTGGGAGACATGGTGTGGGCATATCTCAAGAAGGAGAGATTACCTAAAGGCAAACACACCAAACTACTCATGAAGAAAGTAGGACCCTGTTTGGTCTTGAAGAAACATGGGTTGAATGCATATGAGATTGAATTACCCTCACAGCTTGGCATCTCTCCTATATTCAATATTTGTGATCTAACCCCATATAAAGGTGATGTAAATGTAGGTTCTGAAGTACATGTGGAAGAACTTGAAGAAGATGTTGCAAATCTACCCTCTCATGCACCAAAGAGGCTTGAGAAGATTTTGGACACCAAGATCATCAAACAAAAAAGAAAGAATGTTTACAAGAAATACTTGGTCAAATGGAAGGATAATCCTGAGGAGGAATCTATATGGATGGATGAACAAGAAATTCAGAAGCATGGCTCCAGTTTAGAAGACCTCATCTCAAGAGGACTTGAGATCAATGCACCCCGGGAGCATGGTGAAGGAGCACCCTCAAGTTCATCCATGGTACACACATCAATGAACCCAAAAAAGTAGGGTTAGGGTTATTATTGGATCTTAGATCCAATGTTCTCAATAAAGTCCTAAAATGTAAGACAAGGGGACACTAAGTGATGTTATAAACTTAGTTGTCCACCTTAGTCAAATTGGACAATTTGGGTAGAGTATACTAGAATATTATAGGGGACCTATGGAAGGGTAGGAATGTAATTTTATGCCTTATAAGATCCCCTATGGAGTTAAAACACCGAACTTTACAAGTTTAGTTAGTTTTGACAACTTTTGCAAAAAGTTGTCAAAAGTTGTCAAAGTTGATAAGTGCCACTTTTGCAAAAAGTTGAAACTTTTGAATCCCAATGTTTACAACCACCTTTGTCAGTTGGAACCACTTGGGAATGATATTTAATGGAGGAAAATCCTCTCTCCACAGTTGGAGTGAACAATTTGTAAAGTTTTTGAATTGAAATCGATAAAATCTAAACCATTTTCTGCATTTCTAACTAAATTTCAAAGTTGTACAACCCTGTACGGATCCCAATGCACCATTGAAGTGGGGAAAAAGTTGATGCAGTGTCTTAGTGGGATGTTCCATTTAGTTTTAATTCTTCAAGTATAGGGGATCAAGAGATATCCATTTTTGATTGCTCACTGGTCTATGAAAGGCCCTAACTAGGGTTTTGATACCAAAATCCTCTTTCCCAAAGACTCTAGCATGGGAAATTTCTGAGCCTTTGGGGATAGTAAGGGGGGAGGATGTAATTTTATAATTTTGAGGTCTTAGATCAGGAGAAAGTTGGTGAAGAGAGAGATGATTGAATCTTTGAGGCAGGCATCCATATGTGCCTATCCAGTTTTGAGTTTTTGAGGCACAACTCGGGCCAGGGGTGGAATGAAAGTCTGAATCCTTGTATTTAGATGTTTTGTGTGTTCCTAAAAGTGTCTCAATTTTTGGTATAGGAAATTGAGTTGATATTCTAGTAGTTTCTTTAGAAAAGTGGCCTATTAGCCCTATTAGGCCTAGGAGAAATTTGAGGACAGCAGGAGTTAGGGGATTGGTCAAGAACCCTAGCTTAGAGAGTGTTGTTTTTATGTGGATTAGAGACTTTTAGGTTGGTTAAAACTTTCTTTGGTGGATTTCCAAGTAAGTTTCCCTTAGGAATCCATATTTTCTCCTTGTAGCCCTATGGTGGGATTGGTATCCAAATTTAATCTCAGTAACAACTCAATGGTGGATTTGTGTCTTATTTCATCCAATATGATTATATAAAGTTGATATAACCCTTGTTCAACCCTTGGATTACTTGGTTATAGTTGTGTCCTATTTGGCCCATTTTGGGTGTTGAAGGCTAGTGCAAGACCTAGTCTTGTGAATGTGGGTTTTGGGAACTCTTTAGTAGATCCCTAGATTATGTGGGAGTAGGGGTGTTGTGGATCCCTAGAGAGTCATTTTTTACATAGTTTGGGGCTCTCCTTCAAGTGGTATCAGAGAAACTAGTAGATCTTTGGATGAAGACAAAGTTGCAATCATGTCCGATGGAGGAGAGGACAGTGAACTTCCTAACAGAATGACCAATGCTGAACTACTAAGGGTGGTGAAAGAGCATGATGTAGAGAGGAAGTTGATGAGGCAGGAAATGGAAAGGCTCAAGGAAAAATTCAAGAGAGGGGGTAGTGGAAACTCTGGAATTGAAGAAGAGGGGAGTGACGAAGAGACCCCTTGGCAGGAGGATGAAGAAGAAGTCCCTGCTGAATAGAGGTTGCTCTTAAAGACTTTGAAATCCATGGAGAGGAGAACCATGGATACCAAACTTGACCTACCTATCTACAATGGGAAGATGGATCCAAAAGAAGTCATTGATTGGATTGATGCACTCACTATTTTCTTTGACTGTGAGGAGATACCAGAGCATCAGAAGGTTAAGATAGCAAAGTCCAAGTTGAAGGGATCTGCTCTAACTTGGTGGAACTTCTATCGAGCAGAGAGGGTGAAGATGGAGAAGAATCTAGTAAGCACTTGGAAGAAGATGGTGACCTTGGTGAAGGAAGCCTATGTACCTGAGGACTATGAAGTTCAACTTCATAAGAAGAGACAAAGTCTAAGATAGAAGGAAATGGACATCTCAAGTTATACTGAGGAATTCCAAAAGCTTACCATGAAGTCTAACTTAGTTGAACCAGAGAGTGTCAAACTTGCTAGGTATATGCAAGGATTAAGGATAAACATCCAAGATGAACTAAGTTTGTGTTCCCCTACCATTGTCCAAAAATGCTATGAATTAGCACTGAAGGTTGAAAAAAAAATTAAAAGGAGACAAGAGAAAAGTGGAAGAGGCAAAGGCCAGAGAGACTTTGGTAGTAGAGGAAGAGGAACAAACAATGGGAGAGGACAAGCTCCTAGAAATTTTGGTGAGACCAGTCATAAAGAATCAGTAAAGAGAACTCCTTTGGGGAGGGAAGTTCTAGAGGCTCCTATAGAGGAAGGAGAGGATATTCAAGGGGAAGGTTTGGAGGAAGAAATTCAGGACCTCCAAGGTGTTACAGATGTAACCAAGAGGGGCACTTATCATCCAAGTGTCCTAAAAGGGCAAGCAATCAGACAGAGAGAAGGGAAAACATGGTCAGGGAAGAAGAGAACCAAGGGGATAACTCACATGGGTCTTATGCACCACCTAAGGAAGGAGAATTCATTATGATGAGAAGGACACTAATGGAGGCTCCAAACACTCAAGAGACACCTAAGAGGAAGAACTTATTTAGAACCACATGCAAGGTGGGAGACAAAGTCTACAATATGGTGATTGACAGTGGGTCTACAGACAACTTGGTGTCAGAGGAAGCAGTAAAGAAACTAAAGTTGAGGAGGGTGCCACATCCAAACCCTTGCAAGGTATCATGGCTGACTAAGAAGCAGCAAACTATCATAGAGGAACAAGCTTGGGTAGAACTCCAACTTGGAAACTATAAGGATAAATTTCTCTGTGATATTGTTCCCATGGATGCATGCCATTTGCTACTTGGGAGACCATGGTAGTATGATGTGGAGGCTCACCATAATGGGAGGCTGAACACCTACACCATCAATCACAAAGGGGAAAAGGTAACATTCTTGCCACTATCTGATTTTTCAGTGGAACAAAAGGATTCCAAATTTTTTTTTGTACGAGAGAAAGACTTTTTGAAAACTTGAAAGAAGAAAAGACTCCATGCTATGCTTTAGTCATTTTACCTAAAGATGATAGACCTAAGAAGGTTGAGAAATAAGTAGAACCCCTAATGAGAGTAGGCCCTAAAGAAGTTGCAGACCTACTTGACCAGTATAAAGACATTGTGACCAAAGATTTACCAAAGGAGTTGCCCCCAATCAGAGACATAAGTCACAACATGGACTTGATTCCAGGAGAAACCTTGCCCAATAAGGCAGCATACAAGTTAACCCCTAAACAAAACAAAGAGATGGCAAGAAAAATTCAATAACTCTTGGATAAGGGTTTGATTACAAAGAGTCTCAGTCCTTTTGCAGTACCAGCTCTTTTAGCCCCTAAGAAGGAAGGCACATGGAGATTGTGCACTGATTTTAGAGCTATAAACAGAATCACAATTAGGTATAGGTTTCCTATGCCTAGGATAGAGGATCTATTGGATCACTTAGGAGGTGCAAGGTACTATACTAAGGTGGATTTGAAGAGTGGCTACCACAAAATTAGGATTAGGGTTGGAGATGAGTGGAAAATTGCATTTAAGAGCAATGAAGGCTTGTATGAATGGAGGGTGATGCCATTTGGCCTATCCAATGCCCCTAGAACATTCATGAGGCTCATGAATGAGGTGCTTAAACCAATTCTTGGCAAATTTGTCATAGTATACCTTGATGATATCCTTATCTTTAGAAAAATTAAGGAGGAACATTTGGAACATCTTAATTTGGTCCTAAAGAGATTGCATGAGGAGAAGCTTTTCATAAATTTGGAGAAATGTGTTTTTATGCAGGAAGAACTCATATATTTGGGATTTGTAGTCTCAAGAGGGAACATCAAGATGGACCCTGAGAAGGTAGAATCCATCTTGAATTGGCCTTCTCCTAGGACAATGACAGAAGTCAGGAGTTTTCATGGGCTGACATCTTTTTACAGAAAATTCATAAGGAATTTCAGTCAGTTGTGTGCTCCTATCCTTCAAACCATCAAAGGTGGACAGAAGTGCAAGTTTGTGTGGAACAAAGATGCAGAAGAAGCCTTCCAAATGCTGAAAAAGAAGGTAATGGAAAGGCCTATCTTAGTCTTTCCTAATTTTCAAAAGATATATACTATTGAATGTGTTGCTTCTAACCTAGCTATTGGGGCTGTCTTAAGCCAAGAAGGGATGCCTATAGCCTTTTTCAGTGAGAAACTGAATGAGTCAAAGAGGAAATACTCCTCTTATGACTTGGAACTATATGCATTAGTTCAGTCATTGAAGAAATGGAGGTACTACCTCCTTCCAAAATAATTTGTTGTCTTCACAGACAACCAAGCCTTAAGTTTCCTAAACAGTCAAGAGAAATTAAGCCACAAACACATGAAGTGAGTAGAATAAATACAAGCCTACACCTTCTCAATCAAACATAAAAAGGGGGTTTCCAATAAGGTGGCAGATGCATTGAGCAGGAGATCTTTAGTTGTGCAACAAATCCAACTCCAAAGTGTAGGGATTAATTCATTGAGGGACATGTATAAGGATGATGATGATTTCATAGATATTTATAAGGTGTGTTCTGACTTTTCAGAGGCTTACCATGTGGAGTATGCAAACTATTTGATACAAAATGGACTCTTTTTCAAGGGACACCAGTTATGCATTGCAAAGTGTTCAATGAGGGAGAACATCATTAGGTAAAAACATGCAGGCAACATGGGAGGACATTTCGGTTTGGACAAAACATTGGAATACGTGAGAAGGTTCTATTATTGGCCTAAAATTCAAACTGAAGTAAGGAATATTGTAGGGACATGCACAATCTGTCAAAGGGCCAAGGGTACATCCACAAATGCAGGACTATACCAACCTCTACCTATTCCCACAAGACCTTGGGAGAGTTGTAGCATGGAATTTGTGATAGGATTGCCTAGAACATAGAAGGGATATGATAGCTCATCTATGTTTTAGTGGATAGGTTTAGTAAAATAGCCCACTTTATCCCTTGTAAAAGCACTAATGATGCATCATCAATTGCAAGTTTCTTCTTCAAGGAAATAGTGAGGATTCATGGCTTACCTCAAACCATTCTCTCTGATAGAGATGTGAAGTTTATTGGTCACTTTTGGAGAACCTTGTGGAAAAGGTTAGGGACCAATTTAAGCTTTAGTTCTGCCTACCATCCAGAAACAAATGGGCAGACATAAGTGGTAAACAAATCACTTGGGAATCTACTTAGGTGTTTGACCAAATAGTATGGAGACAAGTGGGATGCAGTCCTACCCCAAGCAGAATTTGCTTTCAATAACTCAGTCAATAGAAGTACATGGAAGAGTCCCTTTCAAATTGTATATGGGAAAAGTCCAAGAGGCATCTTGGAACTCAGAGAGTTACCACAAACCACTCCAGTCAGTGCTCATGGAGAAGAGTTTGCAGAGAGTATGAAAGAAATTCATGATTCAGTGAGATTGGCACTTGAGAAGAGTGCAGACAAGTCTAAACAAGCCAAAGAAAAGCATAAAAGAGATGTTTAGTCGCATATGGGAGACATGGTGTGGGCATATCTCAAGAAGGAGAGATTACCTAAAGGAAAACACACCAAACTACTCGTGAAGAAAGTAGGACCCTGTTTGGTCTTGAAGAAACATGGGTTGAATGCATATGAGATTGAATTACCCTCACAGCTTGGCATCTCTCATATATTCAATATTTGTCATCTAACCCCATATAAAGGTGATGTAAATGCAGGTTATGAAGTACATGTGGAAGAACTTGAAGAAGATGTTGCAAATCTACCCTCTCATGCACCAAAGAGGCTTGAGAAGATTTTGGACACCAAGATCATCAAACAGAAAAGGAAGAATATTTACAAGAAATACTTGGTCAAATGGAAGGATAATCCTGAGGAGGAATCTATATGGATGGATGAACAAGAAATTCAGAAGCATGGCTCCAGTTTAGAAGACCTCATCTCAAGAGGACTTGAGATCAATGCACCCCGGGAGAATGGTGCAGGAGCACCCTCAAGTTAATCCATGGTACACACATCAGTGAACCCAAAAAAGTAGGGTTAGGGTTATTATTGGATCTTAGATCCAATGTTCTCAATAAAGTCATAAAATGTAAGACAAGGGGACACTAAGTGATGTTATAAACTTAGTTGTCCACCTTAGTCAAATTGGACAATTTGGGTAGAGTAGAATAGAATAGTCTAGGGGACCTAAAAAAGGGTAGGAATGTCATTTTAGGCCTTCTAAGATCCCATATCGAGTTAAAACACTGAACTTTACAATTTTTGTTAGTTTTGACAACTTTTGCAAAAAGTTTTTAAAAGTTGTCAAAGTTGCTAAGTGCAACTTTTGCAAAAAGTTACAAATTTTGAATCCAAATGTTCACAACCACCTTTGTCAGTTGGAACCACTTGGGAATGATATGTAATGGAGGAAAAAACATCTCTCCACAGTTGGAGTGAACAATTTGTAAAGTTTTTGAATTGAAATCAATAAAATCTAAACCGTTTTCTGCATTTCTAACTGAATTTCAAAGTTGTACGACCCTATACGGATCCCAATGCACCATTTAAGTGGGGGAAAAGTTGATGAAATTTATTAGTGGGATGTTCCATTTGGTTTTAAGTCTTCAAGTACATGGGATCGAGAGATATCCATTTTTGATTGCTCACTGGTTTGTGAAAGGCCCTAACTAGGGTTTCGATACCAAAATTCTCTTTACCAGAGACTCCACCATGGGAAAATTCTAAGCATTTGGGGAGAGTAAGGGGGGGATGTAATTTAATAATTTTTAGGTCTTAGATCAAGAGGCAGTCGGTGAAGAGAGAGATGATTGAATCTTTGGGGCAGGGCATCCATATGTGACTGTCCAGTTTTGAGTTTTTGAGGCACAACTCGGGCCAGGGGTGGAATAAAAGTTTGAATACTTGGATTTAGATGTTTGGTGTGTTCCTACAAGTGTCCCAATTTATGGGATAGTAAATCAATTTGATATTCTAGTAGTTTCTTTGGAAAAGTGGCCTATTAGCCCTATTAGGCCTAGGAGAAATTTGAGGACAGCAGGAGTTAGGGGACTGGTCAAGAACCCTAGCTTGGAGGGCATTGTTGTCATGTGGATTAGAGGATTTTGGAGTGGTTACAAATTTCTATGGTGGAGTTCCAAGTAATTTTCCCTTAGGAATCCATATTTTCTCCTTGTAGCCCTATGGTGGGATTGGTATCCAAATTTGATCTCAGTAACAACTCAATGGCAGATTTGTGTCTTATTTCATCCAATATGATGATCTAAAGTTGATAGAACCCTTGTTCCATCCCTGGATTTCTTGGTTCTAGTTGTGTCCTATTTGGCCCCTTTTGGGTTTTGAAGGCTAGTGGAAGACCTAGTCTTGTGAATGTGGGTTTTGGGAACTCTTTAGTAGAGCCCTAGATTGTGTGGGAGTAGGGGTGTTGTGGATTCCTAGAGATTTAGTTTTGACATAGTTTGGGGATCTACTCCAAATGCGGGGAAACTCCATTTTTTGTCCGCAGTCGTTCAAGGAATACCTATTTACTTCCTTTCTCTTATCAAAATCACTAATAGAATAGCGAAGAATTTTGTGAAAATCTAGAGAAATTTTTTGTGGATGGGGGTGGAGGAAAATCCTAGAATGAACTTGGTCAATTGGGACACAGTTTTCCAACCGAAGCTGTTGGGCGGGCTGGGAGTAAGGAAAATGAAAGATCTAAACAAGGCTTTCATAACCAAAATTGGTTGGCATTTGTTTAGAGAAACCGTTGGATGGAGAAAAATTATGAGGGCCAAATATTTTAATGATTCTGCCCAATTCCCATATTATCACAATTTTCCTTCAAGCTGTAAAATCTATAATTTTATTGCTAAATGTAAGGGAACTCTATTTAGGGGGGTGAAATGGATGGTTGGTAATGGTTCTCATATCAGTTTCTGGGAGGACTGGTGGGTAAGTGATAAACCCCTTGGTCGGGACAAGTATGGTCTCATTAGGGATAGACTGGTTTCTCATTTTGGGAGTAAAGTTAAAGATTACATATCTCAAGATAGAAAATGGAAAAATTTGGCAGAAGCTTATCTTGATCAAGCCCAAGTTCCTTTTTATGTCAAGGAGATTCAAAAGCTTTTGGATGGCACTAGGATCCCCCTCTCTCAGATAGAGGATAAGGTTGTCTGGTGTCATAACAAATCGGGGGAGATCACGATGAAATTTGTGTATTTAACCAATTTAAAGATGGTGGCGGATGAGAAAATTTGGGGAAAGGTGTGGATCCCTCAATTGATCCCTAAAATCAATTTCTTCTAGTGGACAGTGTTACATGGTAAAATTCTCATGTTGGATAACCTCCAGATGCGGGGAGTTCAACTGATCAATAGATGCGTAATGTGTAAAAATCAAGTTGAGACCATTAACCATCTCCTTATTCATTGTCCCTATGCGTCAATGGTATGGCTCCAAATGATGAGAAAAATGCAGCTGGATTGGGTTTTTATGGAGAATGTTGACCAATTTGTTTGCAACTAGCGTCAGTCTTTGGTGAACCCGCTTATTAGTCTCCTTTGGAGAATGTTACCCCTACATGTTTATTGGAGTCTGTGGAAAGAAAGAAATAATCGGGTGTTTAGAGGGGAGGAAACATATGTTGAGGGGACGGTGAGATCGACTGTCAATCTGCTAAAGGAAAACCTAGAAACCTATCGGTAGAAAATTCCTCATTCCCCCCCTAAGGATTTAGATTATAGACTGGCTAAGGTTTGGCAGCTCTCTTCCTCCTTCTTTGCTTTGTATTTCTCCAAGGTGGTTGTGAGGAGAAATACCAAGTGGAACCCCCCGGAATAAAATTTCACCAAGTTGACTTTCGACGGGGCAGCCCATAATGGGATTGCTGCAGGCAGAGGTATTATCAGAGATCACTGTGGGTAGATAATTATTTCCTATGTGGTTCATCTCAGGACGGGTTCTAACAATGTGTTAGAAATCTTTGCCTTGTTTTGGGGCATGAAGGTGGCAGTTTCTATAGGAATTAAAAATCTGATTATCGAGGGAGACTCAAAAATAGTGATAGAGATGGTCAAGGGAAACTTCAACGCTAGCTGGAATATGTCCAATATGTTGTAGGACATCTGGTTGCTGCTCCCTAGGCTGTATGAATTCAAATTGTAGCATATCTACAGAGAGGGAAATGTGGTTGCGAACGCGCTGGCTGCCACGGGTCTTTCTATGCAAGGAACTAAGCGCTGGAGAAATTTGAATTCACTGACCAAGCAAACAGTTTCTCTCATTGAGAATGAAAGAAAATTAAATGATGAGGCACGTGAATGATGATGATAGGACAAGAAAGGCAACTTTTAGTTTTATGAGATGCAACGCGAATTCAAATTTTAAAAGGGCAATGGGAGAAAATTAATTTTAGTATGATGCTGATAAGATGGGATTTTATTGCTTATTTGGGTGAAAGTACGAGCACTTTAAATAAAAGCATCAACGTGGGTATTGGCATGCATCCTAGGATCCCTGATAAGATGGTCGGACATTGTTGGCATTTTAAACCCAAGATATGTAATCATTTCTTTTCATGGGTTGGTTTCGCTGTCATTTCGGCCACCCATGTGATTAGTACCTATTGTTTATAGTTCATTATAACATCTGGTTTTATTCCTAAGTGGATCTTCGTCATATCCTCCATAGGTTGCCTTCGCTGGGAGTTATGCGTAGACTTTATTTTCTAGGTTTGGGTGAAGGCTGGTCTGTGTGGTGGCAAAATGGGTAGGATGTCTCTAGAGCTTCAAGAAGAGGAGCTTTCTAAGTATAGTTCTGAAATTGGTGGCGATATGGTCTGTGTGGAGCCTTCTAAAATTGGAGAAGGGTTTCTCAAAAACCCATGTGTAGTTACATACTTGAAGGAGGTAGGATTTTACCCTTACATGGAAGCCATGAAGGGTAGTGATGAACTCATCTCGATGCAACTAGTTGATTCTTAGACAGATTGTAAGGTTACCATAAATGGGATAACCTTTGAAATCAATGAATAGATTATTGCCCAAGAAACGGGGCTCTCCATTGATGGAAGGAAGTGGAAGAAGGTTACGAAAAGCAGAGACAATTCTAGCATGAAAAGACTTTTCAAGAAATTAGACACTCTGGTCCGGATTCGTCAGGGCTTCAAATGGGAGGTGCTTCCTGATCCCTGGAATGAGGTATGCCTCGTTCTGATGAAATACCTTACTCTTGAAGGCCATTTTGGAACCTGTTATAACTACCACTTTCCTCTGCTCAACCACTTTCACTATAATGATACTATTTCCTTTCCTTTTTCCTGCTGCATTCTCTTGAGGCTTCAGTGATGGATGTGAGAGAAATAAAAATTCTAAGCAAAATTTTTGCATTCTCCACCAAGGCTTGACTCTTCGTATTTATAATTTCCACCTTGCTTTATGTCCTCCTAGGATTGTCACTTTGCAGGATTTTAACACTTCCTCTGTTAATGCTCCTAAAGAGTTAATGGCTTCTCATTCTCATCCCACCTCGTCCTCCAAAATGCAAACCCCTGTGCGTAATAAAACCAAGAAAGACAAAGTGGGTCTAGTGGGAGGAACTCAAATCAACATTGACTCGGAGGAGGAAGAAGATGAAAATGAAAGCAGGAGGAGGGCCCACAGAATTGCCTCTAACACTTAGTTTAAACAGAAAGCTGTCAGAAAAAGGTATTTGGAGGATGATGAGGAAGAGGGGGAATCAGAGGAGGAAGAAGAGAGGAAGAAAGGAAGTAGCGAGGATAAAAAGAAAGGGAAACAAATTAAGAAGGATGAGGAAAAATTTGACAAAGATAAAGAAATAGTCACCCCATCTATGGAGGGAGCTGAGAAAAGCCAAGAATCTTCCCAAATTTCGGCAAGTTTTAAATTACCCATGGTTGATTTATCTAACAAGAAGTTGTTTGACGAAAATCACTCAGAGTAGCCACTCACAGCTACCTCGTCGTCTGGTCTGCAAGTGGAATCAGATACTAAGAAGGAAATCGGGGGTAACAAGGATGAGGCCCTGGAGGAAAGTAAGGTGGAGGCTGAGGGTAAGGTTGAAGCTGAGGGAAACCTTAACCAAATGTAGGAGTAAATTAAGAAGCTTAAGGCCTCCTTTCATGATTTAGTTTCCAAAAAGGACCTTCGGGAGGTCAAGGAGGAAATCAGAGAGCTGGGTGAAAGCTTCAACAGAATCGCAGAGTTCACGGTCAAAGTTATGCATTCGGTGGCTATGACTCTTCAGCTGCTACACATGGAGAAATCAAAGACCCCTAGGGAGGTACAAAATGATGGGAAGCTATTCCAATTCCTTACGGAGGACTGGCTTAAGATGATGCTTAATGAAGGGGGTAAAAACCCCAAGTAGTTTCTCTGTTCCTTTTTGATGTTTTAGTTTGTTAGCTATTTTTGGTGGTTGGCCATTTTGGGTATGTTTGTTACTTTGTTTAACATTGTTGGTCGTAATACTATTACTTTCTCTCTTGCTTACGATATTTTAAAATTTTTTGATACTAACATGCACAAATTGGTTACCAACTTCATGGTGAAATTGGGGTCTGTTGGTGTTAACAAGCTGGTTACCAACTTCAAGTTCAAGTTGGTAACCGTGGTTTCTAGTTTCTGGTTTTTGATTTTCAAAAAAGGGATTGGCTGAGGGTGTGTTGACTCTGGTTATGTGTTGGTAGTCTTGCACTTCTCGTGTTGGCTTTGTTCTTTTTGGGTCAGCCCCCTTGTTCTGGCTGCTTTTTTAATAAAAAACACAACTTATTAAATATTATTTTATACAAAGTTTCTTATTTAATTTTTAATCTATAATAATTTTATTTTTATTAAATAACTATTAATGAAAATATTCTTAATATTAAATAATAAAATTAGAATTATATAATTATAATTATAATTATAACTAATTACGACAAGTACAAGCCACTATGTGGCACTTGTTATATATATATATATA